>JASANE010012056.1:0-28310 GCA_030248225.1 Trileptium ribeirensis | reverse complement strand
ATCCCACCCAATTACGTTTTGCTACTCCCAAAACTACTACACGGTAATATGAAAACTAGATGAAATGGCCTTTAAAAATGCGGGAGCAGTAAAAGTAGATTTGCAAAAATTCAATTCAAATGTTATGCATTTTAAGTTTCCATATTGTGCCCAAAATTTCACCACGTTAACCCCATTTTTCCTATATATTTTTTAGTGCAAAACATGTTCACCCAATTATGTTCTACTACTTATTTCTGGAAAAAAACTACTACTCGGTAATACTCAAAATGACAACTTACAAAAATGACCTTTAAACTTGCTGAAGGCATAAAAAAATATTAGTTTCAATTTCATACCTAGTTATACATTTTAGGTTTCCAGTATTGTGTGAATTTTTAACCTTATACTATTTTTCCTATACAATTCGCTGTAAACAAGATTCACCCAATCACGTTTTACCTACTCTGAAACTACTACACGGTAATATGGAACTAGATGAAATGGCCTTCAACGTGACAAAGTACATCAGTTCAATTCAAAATGCACTTATACATTTAGGTTTCAATATTGTGGTGGTTCCTGTATATTACTTTCAACTGTATTGTTTGATCAGCTTGATTTGTTTTTAATCTCAGATTAGTTACGATTTCAAAATACTAGAGATATCTTTGAAATAATTGATAAGACTAGCTCACATTAACTACTGATTTTATAAAGCTTATTTATAAGATACATTTATGGTAGATTATTACAAAAAAACGGAAAAGGTAGTTTTGATTATATTAGAACACTTTAAAATATGGAGCATAGATTATCAACTTTGTCACTAAAGTGCCTTCAGAGGTCTTACGAGAATTTGCCGAATAGAAGCCTCATTTTTGAAAATTTAGGTTCATCTACATATGCAAACGGCAACATTTTAGGTATGCTTAAAATCCAACTTTGAATATCTCGTACCACAAAAGAGCATCACTCATGATGCCTCTGACCTAAAATATTCAGGAAATATTTATCTTAATAAATGAACCAAAATATTTTTATCTGAAAGTAGGTTCAACTGGCTTACATAACATGATCTAATGCAGCAATAATTGTAGTTTCCCTATTTTTGAATTTTCTCTAGGCTTCCTTTTTTGAAAATTGTACAATCAGATAATTTTACAATATTCTGATCATATTAAGATTCAGGCTTACACCGACCGGTGTAATCGGGTGCACCTTAACTTTCGATTTAAAAGTGTGATAAGGACAACATTGTATTACGTTCTTCCCAAATCTGAAATTGGGTTTAGCTAATAATTTTGGTTATTTTATCAAAGAAGTTCAGTAGACTTGACAACTTCGTGCTTGTCGGGTTCATATATCTAGAAGCTATTTGCATGAAGGATAAACTCAAAATTACCTTTCAGAGACATTTTTGTTGTAACAAACTGCGGACATGGTTAATCTAGTAGCGCACTGTAAATGTTCTCCTATTTGAGGAGTTATCAGAATATCAATGGTTCCCATTTTCAAATTTGGCCTTTTTTTCACGAAAAAAACTATGATATTTTCAATTTAATATAAGAGCTAACTTTGAGACTAATCTATATTTTCCTTAAATTTTCAATACAAACTGATAACTTGAGTAGTAAGTTCACCCACTAACTTTGGCTCAAAATTCTCGTTCTTTTAGGTTAAAAATTGACGCAACAAAAATTGGACATTAAAATTCGAGTTGCCCAGGTTTTTTCATTTTTCAAAGTTTCACTAAAGCTGGATGTGCAATAATATAAATTGGCTTAGTATTAAAACTATAAAACGTCACAATACATACATATGTTTTTTAAAAAGTGAATCTTGCTTATATGAGTTACATGCAATTGTTATTTCAAGGCAAACTTAACAGTATATATTATTTGGTTATTAATCGATGGAATTAATGTTTCGGCAGCGTCGGTCTTTTCGGTCATCCATGCACGGGAACAAATCATAAATATTTAAAATTAACAAAATCATAACAATATATCAGGCATAAAAGATTATTACCTAGGTGAGCGAGAGCAACCCTATGACTATAGCTCGAAAATAATCTAGGGGTGCGAGTCAAAATTGTATTCTAAGCTAGAATTCCCAGGCGTGCTCGAATTTATTATTTTCGCTTTTTGCTGCGAATCCTCGAAATTGCCAACTTATAAACATGTATATATCATAGGGCAACCATGTGATTGGTCGAAGAAGAAGATTCTAGACAGAAGTTTGTAGGTTTTCAGGCGTGATGGGGCCAAATAGTATTCTGTCGGAAGGAGAATGTCGGGAGCAGCTTCACTATTGTGCTGCCAGCCTTTTAGAAAACTCATAGTCTAGAAGAAAGTCTGGAAAATCAAAATAAATCCACTAAATTAACGAGTCAGTCCGTATTTCCTTCCGAACAGATCGATCGTTATGTTCAACGATCGTGATGTCAGATCATGATCTTGTGATGTCCGATCGTGATGATCGTGATGATCGTGATCATGATGCAGTTGGTATAGTTTATTTTATTTGTTTTCTGTTTAATTCTTTGGTCTGACATAGTTTCGTCTATGTTCTACGGTTTCCATGGGTGGTTTCATGTGGTTTTGCTATGCATGTTGTGGAACCCGCATCTAACGACGCGGGACTGTGAGTTTTTCCTTTATCGGAGGTCTTGCAGCAGCATTGCCTTATTACTAATTGAACCAACAGCATAATCTTCTATGGCAGTCATCGGTCTACTAAGGTAAACAAGCCAAAGAGGAAATTCGAGCACGCCTCAAAATTATAGCTTAGAATACAATTTTGACTGGCGCCCCTAGATTATTTAGAGCAATAGTCATAGGGTTGCTCTGGCTCGCCTAGGTAATAATTGTTTTATGCCTGATATATTGTTATGATTTTGTTAATTTTGATATTTTATGATTTGTTCCGTGCATGGATGACCGAAAGACCGACGCTGCCAAAACATTAATTCCATGGATTCATGACCAAATAATATATATATTCATGCCTTGGAACTAGCAATCCATGTGAGTAATTATAGCAAGATTCGCTTTTTAAAAACATATTATGTATGTATCTGGCGTTTTATAGTTTTAATACAATACTAAGCCAATTCTATATTATCACATCCAGCTTTAGTAAAACTTTGGAGAGATGCGAAAAACCTGCGGGCGACTCAAATTTTAATGTCCAACCTTTTGTTGCGTCAATTTTTAACCTAAAAGAACGAGAATTTTGAGCCAAATTTAGTGGGTGAACTTACTACTCAAGTTATCAGTTTTGTTGAAAATTTAAGGAAAATATAGATTAGGTATCAAAGTTAGCTCTTATCTAAATTGGAACGTGCAGTAGTTTCATGAAAAATTAAAATAGAAACCATTCAATATGATAACTACTCTATCACGCGAATATCAACCGTTCCGGTCACTTTACTAGTAACCCGCATATAAATTTCGCAGTTTGTTACAAGCGAAATGCTTCTCATTGAAAGGTGATTTTGAGTTTATCCTTCATGCAAATAGCTTACTCAATATATGAACCCGACAAGCGCGAAGTTGTCAAGTCTACTGAACTTCTTTGGGTGATAACCAAATTATTAGCTAAACCCGATTCTAATTTACGAAGAACGTAATCAATGTTGTCCTTATCGCACTTAGATCAAAAGTTAAGGTGCACCCGATTACACCGGTCGCTGTAGCACCTGAATCTTAATATGATCAGAATATTGTAAAATTATCTGATCTTACGATTTTCAAAAAGGACCCCTATTTAAAAAAAAATTCGGAATCAGGAAACTGATTGCTACTCATACTAGATCATGTTATGTAAGCCAGTTGAACCTACTTTTCAGATAAAAATATTTTCGTTCGTCTTGAGTAAATATTTCCTGATAAATATTAGGTCAGAGGCATCATGAGTAATATTCTTTGTGGTACAAGATATCAAAGTTGGACTTGAGCGTGCCTAAATGTTTGCCATTTGCATGTAGATGAACCTAAATTTTAGAAAATGAGGCTTCTATTCGCAATTACGTAAGACCTCTGAAGGCACTTTAGTGACAAGTTGATAATCTATGCTCTCATATTTTAAAGTGTTCTAATATAGATCAAAACTACCTTTTCCGTTTTGTGTAATAATCTACCATAAATGTATCTTATAAATAAGCTTTATAAAATAAGATAGTCTAATAACTAGTCTTATAAATTATTAGGTTTCAAAGATATATTCTAGTATTTTGAAATCGTAACTAATACTGGTCAACGAATCAACTGATAGATACAGTTGAAAGTAATATACAGGGAACCACCACAATATTGAAACCTAAAATGTATAACTAGTTTGAATTGAACTGATGTACTTTTACTGCTCACGTTAAAGGCCATTTTGCCATATTCATTTCATATTACCGTGTAGTAGTTTTGGGAGTAGTAAAACATAATTGGGTGAATCTTGTTTACAGCGATCTATAGGAAAATAGCGTATAAGGTTGAACCAGCACAATATGGAAACCTAAAATGTATAACTAGTATGAATTGAACTGATGTACTTTTACTGTTCACGTTAAAGGTCATTTTGTCATATTCATTTCATATTACCGAGTAGTAGTTTTGGGAGTAGTAAAACATAATTGGGTGAACATTGTTTACAGCGATCTATAGGAAAATAACGTATAAGGTTGAACCAGCACAATATGGAAACTTAAAATGCATAACGAGTTTGAATTGAACTGATGTACTTTTACTGCTCACGTTAAAGGCCATTTTGCCATATTCATTTCATATTACCGTGTAGTAGTTTTGGGAGTAGCAAAACATAATTGGGTGAATCTTGTTTACAGCGATCTATAGGAAAATAGCGTATAAGGTTGAACAAGTTATGAGTTAGCATTCGACTTAGTAAAAAGTTGCATAAGTCTAAACAAGTTGTAATGGTTGAGAGATAGCCCGAGAATGAGCTCGCAAATAACTTTTTGTGACAAAGCTTATTTGAGTAACTCAATTGGGCACGCATTTATGATTCATTCCGATTTCTTCCATTGTTTCAAGTTATGTGGTTGCATCAATGGAAATAACTTGACATGAAAAAATTTCCAGTTCGACTAATTCTCTCCAAATTCATGTCTCAAATCAAACAAATCAACGACGCCCCCTGGATGAATTTTGACGGTTCTGGACAGTATGACTTAAGACTAAAAACCTAAATATACCGGTGTAATCTATATAACAATCAATCTATGAGATTGTATGAGCTGAAACGAAAAATTTAAAGCAAATTCGAACATAACTTAGTCCCGACAGGTGCTATGGGAGATTGCTTGGAGGTTCCAAGTCATGGGTGTCGTATCCCATCGAAACAGTCCTTTAGAATAGGTTCCTCGATTTATTTAAGATTGAACTATATTAAGCAAAATATGGTACTTTGTATCAAGGCTGAATTATGCCCATTTTAATGGTTGAGCCTAACTGAGTCTAAAAAAGACTTTACATCAAACCTTACGATCGATCTTAACCTAAAACCTAGAAGATTACTATAGTTGATGGAGCTGTAGGCCATAAAAATTGAGGCAGGAATCGGCCCGTTCAAGATGGATTTTGAACTGATGGGAACGAAGCATTGAAATATTTCTAGTTGTCAAAGACTAGAAACGAATTATTAAACATATAGCCGAACTCGTTAATATGTTAAAGATAGAACCGGGGCCCCGATTCCATTTTTGTTCGGTTCCGTGCAGATGATATCGTTAAGGTGCCAAAGATGAAGCCGGGGCCCCGATTCCATTTCGGTTCGGCTCCGTGCAGACGATATCGTTAAGGTGCCAAAGATGAAGCCGGGGCCCCGATTCCATTTTGGTTCGGTTCAGTGCAGATGATATCGTTAAGGTGCCAAAGATGAAGCGGGCGGGCCGATTTTTGGTTCGGTTCCGTGCAGATGACATCTTTAAGGCCAAAGATGAAGCCGGGGCCCCGATTCCTTGGTTCGGTTCTTGGGGTTTTTGTGTTGTGTTAAGGCCAGGAGTCGGGGCTGATTCCATTTTGGTTCGGTTCCGTGCAATGATGTTGGTGGATTGTGGGGGATTTTTGGTTGGTTCGTGAGAGAGTTAGGGAAAGATGAGGGGGCGATTTTTGGTTGGTTCGTGAGATGAGATCGTTAAGGTGCCAAAGATGAAGCGGGGCCCGATTCCTTTTGTTCGGTTCCCGTGCAAAGTGATATCGTTAAGTTCATTGCCAAAGAGAAGCTGGGGCCCCGATTCCATTTTTGGTTCGGTTCCGTGCAGATGATATCGTTAAGGAAGCGGGGCCCCGATTCCTTTTGGTTCGGTTCCGTGTAGTTAGAATTGGTGGTGCCAAAGATGAAGCCGGGGCCCCGATTCTTTCGGTTCGGTTCCGTGCAGATGACATCTTTAAGGCCAAAGATGAAGCCGGCGATTCATTTTGGTTCGGTTCCGTGCAGATGATATCGTTAAGGTGCCAAAGATGAAGCCGGGGCCCCGATTCCATTTTGGTTCGGTTCCCGTGCAAAATGACATCGTTAAGGGCCAAAGATGAAGCTGGGGCCCGATTTTATTTGGTTCGGTTCCGTGAGATGACATCTTTAAGGCAAAGATGAAGCGGGGCGATTCATTTTGGTTCGGTTCGTAGATGATGTTGATGCAAGATGAAGCGGGGCTGATTCATTTGGTTGGTTCGTGCACATGATATCGTTAAGGTGCAAGATGAGTTGGCGATTCATTTAGTTCGGTTCGTGCAAATGATATCGTTAAGGTGCAAAGACGAAGCTGGGGCCCCGATTCCATTTTGGTTCGGTTCCGTGCACATATATCGTAAGTGATTCGTTAAGGTGCCAAAGATGAAGCCGGGGCCCCGATTCCATTTTGGTTCGGTTCCGTGCAGATGATATCGTTAAGGTGCCAAAGATGAAGCCGGGGCCCCGATTCCTCTTCCCCCCCCTTCATTTTGGTTCGGTTCCGTGCAAATGATATCGTTAAGGTGCCAAAGATGAAGCTGGGGCCCCGATTCTCTCATGAAGCCGGGGCCCCGATCATTTTGGTTCGGTTCCGTGCAGATGATATCGTTAAGGTGCCAAAGATGAAGCCGGGGCCACGATTCCAAGAAGGGGGCCCCCATCATTTTGGTTCGGTTCCGTGCAGAGTAGGGACGGTGCTGGTCCCCATTCGTTTCGTGTCGGTTCGTGCGATGAATCTTTAGGCCGTAGCGGGGCCCGATTCCATTTCGGTTCGGTTCCGTGCGTGATATCGTTAAGGTGCCAAAGATGAAGCCGGGGCCCCGATTCTATTTTGGTTCGGTTCCGTGCAGATGACATCTTTAAGGCCAAAGATGAAGCCGGGGCCCCGATTCCTGGGGGGGAGAATGGGGGAGAGGGGGGATTATTTTTGGTTCGGTTCCGTGCAGATGATATTGGTGAAGATGAAGCGGGGCCCATTCCATTGGTTCGGTTCCGTGCAGAGAAAAGGCCAAAGATGAAGCCGGGGCCCGATTACAGGTCGGTCGTGAGAGCATTGGTTCGGTTCCGTGGCAAACGATATCTTTAAGGGCCAAAGATGAAGCCGGGGCCCGATCGAGACCCCATTTTGGTTGGGGTCCGTGCAGACGATATCGTTAAGGTGCCAAAGATGAAGCCGGGGCCCCGATTCTATTTTGGTTCGGTTCCGTGCAGATGATATCTTCACGCCACCAGCGCCGGCAGAGAACGAAGGGCCAGACAAGCCGGGGCCCCGACAGGCGGCCCGGCAGAGATATGTTAAGGTGCCAAAGATGAAGCCGGGGCCACGATTCCATTTTGGTTCGGTTCCGTGCAGATGATATCGTTAAGGTGCCAAAGATGAAGTCGGGGCCCCGATTCCATTTTGGTTCGGTTCCGTGCAGATGATATCGTTAAGGTGCCAAAGATGAAGCCGGGGCCCCGATTCTATTTTGGTTCGGTTCCGTGCAGATGATATCGTTAAGGTGCCAAAGATGAAGCCGGGGCCACGATTCCATTTTGGTTCGGTTCCGTGCAGATGATATCGTTAAGGTGCCAAAGATGAAGCCGGGGCCCCGATTCTATTTTGGTTCGGTTCCGTGCAGATGACATCTTTAAGGCCAAAGATGAAGCCGGGGCCCCGATTCCATTTTGGTTCGGTTCCGTGCAGATGATATCGTTAAGGTGCCAAAGATGAAGCCGGGGCCCCGATTCTATTTTGGTTCGGTTCCGTGCAGATGACATCTTTAAGGCCAAAGATGAAGCCGGGGCCACGATTCCATTTTGGTTCGGTTCCGTGCAGATGATATCGTTAAGGTGCCAAAGATGAAGTCGGGGCCCCGATTCCATTTTGGTTCGGTTCCGTGCAGATGATATCGTTAAGGTGCCATAGATGAAGCTGGGGCCCCGATTCTATTTTGGTTCGGTTCCGTGCAGATGACATCTTTAAGGCCAAAGATGAAGCCGGGGCCCCGATTCCATTTTGGTTCGGTTCCGTGCAGATGATGTCGTTAAGGTGCCAAAGATGAAGCCGGGGCCCCGATTCCATTTTGGTTCGGTTCCGTGCACATGATATCGTTAAGGTGCCAAAGATGAAGTCGGGGCCCCGATTCCATTTTAGTTCGGTTCCGTGCAAATGATATCGTTAAGGTGCCAAAGACGAAGCTGGGGCCCCGATTCCATTTTGGTTCGGTTCCGTGCAGATGATATCGTTAAGGTGCCAAAGATGAAGCCGGGGCCACGATTCCATTTTGGTTCGGTTCCGTGCAGATGATATCGTTAAGGTGCCAAAGATGAAGCCGGGGCCCCGATTCTATTTTGGTTCGGTTCCGTGCAGATGACATCTTTAAGGCCAAAGATGAAGCCGGGGCCCCGATTCCATTTTGGTTCGGTTCCGTGCAGATGATATCGTTAAGGTGCCAAAGATGAAGCCGGGGCCCCGATTCTATTTTGGTTCGGTTCCGTGCAGATGATATCGTTAAGGTGCCAAAGATGAAGCCGGGGCCACGATTCCATTTTGGTTCGGTTCCGTGCAGATGATATCGTTAAGGTGCCAAAGATGAAGCCGGGGCCCCGATTCTATTTTGGTTCGGTTCCGTGCAGATGACATCTTTAAGGCCAAAGATGAAGCCGGGGCCCCGATTCCATTTTGGTTCGGTTCCGTGCAGATGATATCGTTAAGGTGCCAAAGATGAAGCCGGGGCCCCGATTCTATTTTGGTTCGGTTCCGTGCAGATGACATCTTTAAGGCCAAAGATGAAGCCGGGGCCCCGATTCCATTTTGGTTCGGTTCCGTGCAGATGATATCGTTAAGGTGCCAAAGATGAAGCCGGGGCCCCGATTCTATTTTGGTTCGGTTCCGTGCAGATGACATCTTTAAGGCCAAAGATGAAGCCGGGGCCACGATTCCATTTTGGTTCGGTTCCGTGCAGATGATATCGTTAAGGTGCCAAAGATGAAGCCGGGGCCCCGATTCCATTTTGGTTCGGTTCCGTGCAGATGATATCGTTAAGGTGCCAAAGATGAAGCCGGGGCCCCGATTCTATTTTGGTTCGGTTCCGTGCAGATGACATCTTTAAGGCCAAAGATGAAGCCGGGGCCACGATTCCATTTTGGTTCGGTTCCGTGCAGATGATATCGTTAAGGTGCCAAAGATGAAGCCGGGGCCACGATTCCATTTTGGTTCGGTTCCGTGCAGATGATATCGTTAAGGTGCCAAAGATAAAGCCGGGGCCCCGATTCTATTTTGGTTCGGTTCCGTGCAGATGACATCTTTAAGGCCAAAGATGAAGCCGGGGCCACGATTCCATTTTGGTTCGGTTCCGTGCAGATGATATCGTTAAGGTGCCAAAGATGAAGTCGGGGCCCCGATTCCATTTTGGTTCGGTTCCGTGCAGATGATATCGTTAAGGTGCCAAAGATGAAGCCGGGGCCCCGATTCTATTTTGGTTCGGTTCCGTGCAGATGACATCTTTAAGGCCAAAGATGAAGCCGGGGCCCCGATTCCATTTTGGTTCGGTTCCGTGTGGATGATATCGTTAAGACGCCGTCTCGTCATAATTTTTATACTTTCGGTATATTTATTTACCTCTCACAAAAATATACTAGAATTGGGTCATTTATTTTTCATTCTATTCCAAGTAATGACATGTTTATGTACGAATTGCGAAACTTGTTGTCTTACAAATTTGCAAAAGCTACAACAGTATCTACTTACCTGCACTCTCTCCTATAGTGGGGCAGAGCATATAAAATAAATGGCAATTTTTGCCACTTTGTCACTTACCCAAGCCAAAGGGTTAAAAATATCAGTTATTTTATGGTTTGTATTCCCACATCTACTGACCAAACCACACAAATAACAATAAAAATTTTGCGAGACCTTTCACGGAGACTTTAAAACAAGTCGATACGCTGTGGTGTTAACTTTGTGTTCAGCTACAGATTAACGATTTGGCTAACAAAATGCTGGATCCACAACACATCTACGATGTATATAATGACCCAAATCACTGGAGCATAAAGCCAAGTAAGAACAGTTTGTTTTTTACCTTAAAATCGAGTCGCAATAAAGAAAGTGATGCGGCTGATCACCAATAGCGATCCAGTGATTATTTCCAGGATCACAAGATTCACCGATTTTCGGACGGCTTCTGTCGGATTTGGTTTCTGACGAATCATATTGAGGTTGCGACTGACTGTTCTGTGCTGCCTGGAAGCCATCTAAACAAAAAAGGAATTCGTAGATACTGATTTCAGCTGGACCGCTAGCTATTTAAACATTTATAAAAAGACATTGTTTCACCAACAGTATTTCTGGATAATCCGAATTTTGTGTTGCTTTAGAAATTATGATTTGAAAGTGTATCTTAAAAACTAATACCGACCGAGATAATAAAAATATATATAGGCAGATGTAAGAGGTGATGTTTTAAACCCCTTTCTGTCCTCACATTATTCATTTATTTATTGAATTCTAGCTTGCTATCAAAATCTCTGGCAACATTACGCAAATTGCAGTAAGACCGCTGCTTGAACGGCGTTTTATTCATAATCCTCATTCTTGAGTCGTACGAACGCGTTTCAGAATGTAGAACATTGCAGGAAAAATTAAACTTTCTCGTGTGCACCAAGGACGCTAAATACACTTTAAAATCTAATCTAATATAATTAGCTGGGTGCAGCTGTCCAGTACTACTTAGACTGGTTTTATTGCATACAATAATATTTGATGAAAGTTTTAGGTTTCGCAATTAAAATCTATGTCGTTAGCTTAGCTGAAACATTTAATACGATACTGACAATGTCCTTTGCAGTCAAATTAATTATATATAATAAATATATATCAAATAAATTAATGCTCTCAAGAATTTTCGAAAGGATATTGGCCATATAAAACGGCCAAATCAGTTATGGAGCGCGGCACATGAACCACTGAGCTATTTAGTGAGCCTAATGGTCGGTTCCATAGAGATCCATGTAAAAATGCATAGGTTACCAAGGTATTGTTGTAAAATAAACAGATTGTACATGGCCAAATGATGTAACCAGGAAGAGTTGAAGTGTTGCAAAGGATTGACTTAGCGATTATATCTTTAAACTGGAAAATACTTGGAATCGATTAGTGACCAAATTAAACAACAATAACACTATGACATTAAGCTAAAAATTGTCAATTGTCTAGAGCTTCGGCAACATAGCATCAATATATGGCAAACAAAGTAACGGAATTTCTTCCCAACAGCTTTCTCTCCTGAAATTGTGGCCTTTCACCCTTTGAAGGTGTCAGCTAGAATTGAAAAATTGAATTTGAAATTGAAATTGGATTGAATTTGAAAAATTGGACTAAAAACTAGAATTTGACGCTTTTTTGTTTAAACCTTCTGCCTTTTTTAACGTGAATTTGGACGCGTGAAACACTATTCAAACATTTAAACCACTCGTGTCTGCGACGATTAAAATTTCAATACAATAGCGTCTATCTATATATCGAAAATCAACTTTTAAGTTATTATGTATGACATAATGATAAAATAGCAATTAAGTGTAAAAAACATTTTTGATTATATAAAACAAGAACAAGAATTGAGAACCAACATAATATCTTACCTGCTAAGGCCATCCTTAGATCTGAGTTTAGAAGAAACAGAAGCAATTCTATTAACATATTATTGAATATGCGAAGCCAAGAATTATTTACATGTGTAATTAACAAAACAATTATAAATTATACAGATAATATATTATATAAAAATTACACTAAATTATTTTGTAAATGTCACAAGGAATAATTGCAGACTTCTACGATATGAAGCCGCCATTACTTTTTGACTCAGCCTCTAAGTTGTCGACACAGATACTACATATGGCTCTCCATAATGAAATTATACAGAGCTTTTCGGTTTCGATATTTGACTAAAGTGACGTGTGCATTGTCGGTTTCTGTGTAGTTTTAAATTAAAATAGATAAACTCAAAAGTAGAGTAAAAATTAAACGTTCATGGATGAAAACTTATTTCAACGATGAGAAACACCGAATTGATGTGTTGTAAAGACCCCGCTCAAATGACAATTTTTATACGACTAAAATAATAGGCTCTTACTGCTGTTGATACGGTGTAGATCATTTTGACATTACTTGTTCATTGCGTTTGTACGAAATTTGTAGAAATCAGACTTTATTTTACAACATTCGATCTCTCATGCGGCGTTTACGTTATAAAGCACCCTGCATGTGAAAGTTTTGTCTCTAAATAGTTTAGACTATACCATCTATATTCAATATACGCCTGTGATATGTAATAATACAGATGGTGTATGGTAAGGCAAAAATGCACCAATAAGAATAAAACAAAATTTTTTTAAACTTTTCAAGAAAATAAAATGTGTTCTCTCTCCCTTGTAACTTCTGAAGGTTCACTTGATTAGCCTCATTTTTAAACTGTGCTATTTGCCTCAATGAGCTGAGTCGAATGACGTCTAAATGAATCAAATTCAAAACAAAATTAATATTCTCAGATTTTAAAAAATTACAGCAAATTTAAAATTTGATAGTTTGCCTGAAATCATATACCAATAATTCTGAAATTTCGCTAAGAATTATTTAAATCCTTAATTCATAAATTTATTTATTTCGACAAGTGGTGAATAAACTGTTGCTGGCACAAGGAATCCAACCAACTGTGATCGTTTGGTTTAGAGTCCTGCCGGCTAAATTGGAGCTATAACCACTGGATTCAGGATTTTTAGGATTTTCAGGATTTTCAGGATTCAGATTCAGGATTTTTTAGGTTTCTTAGGACAACAGCTGATGGCAACACTCAGCCAAAGCCACGCCATACAAAAAAACTGCGTTAATGCACTTTTTTCGGACAGTATACAGTTGACATAGAAAAAACACATGCGTTCTAGAAGGGTTAACTCTGTATTAAAAACAAAATATGGAATGAAATGATTATTAAACAATTAATAACAAAAAAACTAACGACTTGACCAAAGAGGCTATAGAACTAATAAATATTGAATGTAGCTAAAATGAAAACAAATACTCAAAGATCACTCTGAATTTTAGGCGTTTCAATGCACTTTCGCCAAAATTCAGCCAGTTCACAACATGTGATTCACGGGTACAAACGTGTGAAAATTTACCCACAGCATGGTGACCCACGACCCATGACCAGGGTTGGGCACCGGAAAATAACCAGCGGAAAAAAGTGCTTGTTCCGTTTTTTCCGCTTTTTCCTACCCCTACCCCCCCCCCCCGAAAAAATGGAAAAAAACTATTTCAGGATCTTGGAGCCGAAAATAGTTGGAAAGCCGTTACGCAACAAAATATTACGGCCGTGGGCATTATTTACGCTCATTTAAACAGCCTTAACAATTCATGCGTATGATTTATATGGTAGAAATGGTATAACACTATCTTCCAAACATCGACTAAATCTGTAATAAATAGGTGCGGTACTAAATAGAGCCATGGGGTTTGTATTGAGCATATAAAAGCAGTAAACTAGGCAGACACAGGCCAGGCACACATGCTGACAGGAGGATATGGAACGGGGGTTGGTTACCCATAACGTCAGCCCCCCCCCCCCAAAAAAACGACAAAAACCAAGGGGTTACAGCTCTTGGTGGTTGGCCACCATCACACTGTCCCCGCCGGTCCGTTTACCTGCTGGAATAGAAACCCGCCGGCATGTATGCCATATTTACCACGACGAGTCATAAACTAGATAGCTCGACAGTTGGATCGTAAACTTAAATTACACAGTCTATTGTATTAATGCGCTTCCAGCATCACTTGGACGGCGGGCAGTTTGACACCAGTTTAACTAATAGTAAGTTTACACAATACTAAAAATTTTAATCACATTCAACAATTTTAATCGTTTTTAAACTTCCGATTTTCCGTGCTACTTTCCATTTATATACATTTTTCAACAAACAACGCCTTTATTTCAGTAGCCGATGCTTATCTTCTGACATAAGACCTCAATAACCAACTAGAAACTTTATATTTGTCCAATTACGGTGCACTGGCATTTAACAAATTCCACCATAGGTTCTGTGTCCACCGGCGCGACCTTTGTATCAATATTAATTTGATGAACACGTGAGAGATGCTTTGCAGTATATATAATATACCAGCAGCGTTTTATCATGTTATCGCGCAAATACCACGCTAGAAAATATTAGTTTGCGGTTGCCTTTAAGTTCTTTCACAATTAGTTCGAACCTAATAATTATACGTACTACTCCTATCGATATAGCCACCGTGTGGTTTTCACACAACCGTACCTTTCGAAACATTCAAGCGCCGATGCACTGTGCGGTTGCAAATTCTATGTGACAACGTTGCAGTTTTAGAGCTTTTTCAGTAACTAAGACATTAATTTCTAAAGCTTTGAATTTTTTTCCGGAAAAAAAACCGGTTTTTTCCGGTCCAATTTTTTTCCAGAAAAAACCAACCCTGCGCCATGAAATATTGATTGAGTTCCATACCTGAAGTTTAGTTACGGGGAGCAATCCCTAGGACCCATGGCCCACTCCCATGTAGAGCATTCATGTCATAAAACAAATTCTGAGTGAAACAGGAGTATGCAACCTAGATAAAACAACATTATGTAAAATTGTAGCATCTCATACAATTGTACAATGGTTTCCGTAATGTTGTTGAGAATATTTTTAGATCGGTAGCAGTATATATCTATTGTGATAATTTGATCTCATTTGGTACTTAGAAGTAGTGCTGGACAACGGACAGTTTTGAAGTCGAACGGCCAGCTGTCAGACGGCCGTTCAAATTTTCGGCCGACTAATGGCCAATGGATGTTCGACGGCTAAAGGCCGGTTGTCAGCTAAGGGCCGGCCGACAACTCAACGGCTGGCCGACGGGAAATAGACGGCTGAATGCCAAGAAGTATCTCTTACTACGATACTAATTTAACATTCGTAAATGCTTGTTAGTGTTTATTCTAAAATCGGTTCGTATATGAAGATCATACATAAGGTACTATAGCAAGTGCCGAACCTTGCTACCAGACTGACTATAAAAATACTGTATTATATTTGGTGGTGGACGATGGCCGGCTTTGAGGTCTATCATAAAGCATTGACGCATATTTGTTTTTTAATAAACATGTATGTTATATGTCTAAATATCACAAGATAATAATGGCATTTATAAGACGCCCTTTTCGCAAAAGCGTTACAAAAGCGCAAGACAAGTAAAGATGATCTATCTTTGTACAAAATCCTTGCGTGTTGGTTACAGTGTTATTTACGCATCCAAAAGTTATTGTAGTGTGGGACTTACTATCCAATAGTAAACGTATAGACCACCGCCGGTGTAGTGACAGTCTATAACTGCTGACTAACGACTTTGGCAAATGTCAATGGCAGAAAATTACTTGCGGCCGTTAACTGCCGCAAAATTTTCAATGGTCGGCCATCGACCAACGGCCAAAAATATTTTCGGCTGCCGACGCCCGGTCAGTTAAGAGCCGGCCGACGGCTATGACGCCCGTTGCCTAACACTACGTAGAAGTCGTATTGAAGCAGAAATATTAGAAAACTCCATTTTGACCTAGAACAAACATACATAAAATAATTCATTTTCCGCACCAACAGCCATAAACCATACGTGCTGTAGGTCAGAGGTGTCACGAGAGGTACTGGGTTTTCGGGAGATAGGAGGGCTTTGGCCTCCCAGGTGGGAGTCAGGCTGGGTGATAGGGCACCGTTGACGCCAATTGGTTCGACGCGTTTGGCACCGCCAGGGGGGGTGGGGTTGGACTATCCTTAGAGGGGTGGGGGTCGGCGCTTCGCGTCGAGGAGGGACTTCAGCGGTTCGAAGGTATACATAATCCATTATGAGCATACATAGCCACAACTGCATTGTAAATTAAGCCATGTAAAAGCTCATGTGTTCCAATATCCCTTACCATAGCAAAATATATGTACAAACACTGCTATAATTTGAAACTTCGCCAAAAATCACTTTCCTGGTTGGTAAAATAGTCCTTAGTTCTTCGTAATTTCTTGAAGTTTACACCGCTTTACCATAGCATTCTTCATAAGGTTCAATCGAATTATGATACCATATATATAGTTATATTAACAAATTTTTTACTCATCAATACTATCTATATATAGAAGATATCAGTTATGAATATACCGATACAACGATGATTCAATGATAGTCATCTCTATTGAAAGAGTGTGACACTCTGCAAATTTCATATACTATATGACCCAAGGTATGTCCCGGTTGTTTTCGCCCTTATGTAGGTTATAAACGTGACCAACCCATGTATGGCCGTAAATCGCCAAATCCACACCCGCTCAGGTTCTTGGACCGCCGATTAACACCATCCATGTTATTGGAGCATTAAATTTGCACCCCTCCCGAGTTAATGGACCACTAAATTCACACCCCCAGGTTCTTGGAGTATTTAAAATTCAGAAAGAAATTTGATTTTTTCTTAATTAGTCGTCCAAGACCGGAAGGGTATGGATTGTCGTGTAAGAATATTGGTGCATTATAAGCTGGTTGTCCAAGACCCTGGGGTATCTGGATTTGGTAACCCGACAACGTGTTTGAGTAGTCATGTTGGGTCATAAACTTGGGCCTGGGCTAATGGCGAAAACGACCGTGGCGTACCGCGAGGAAATCTGGGCAATGTCCCACCCTTCAATATAATCGATCATCATCGACTATTGATACAATCAACCAATTATAATATCTCTCATTTTACAACTAAAACTACTTGACAAAATATCGATAATGAAACATTTGAACCGGGATAAAAACATAACTAAAAGAACTAAAGTACAGTCTTGAAACCGAACAAACATATATATATATATATATATATATATATAATCATAAATATTACAGGACACGTTTTATGGGAGCAATATATGTTTTTTACCTGAGAACCATCCTCAAAACAACGTTTGAGTCGAGCCGCTTTCCGACATCGTAAACAAACACGCGTGTAGCCTCTTGACTCTAAGTCACTTTGCGAAGTCTTCACTATGCCCCTCTGTCCTCAAAAAATTCCATAACAAAAATACTCTCGTTGCTGTTGGATGCGGATCCCGTTTAAAACAGCGAGAACTTCACTGAGGCAAAAAGCGTCCATCGCAATAAAATTATATTATTTACTGACGGAATGCGGCAGAGAATAAGAAAGAAAGAATGAAAAATTGTGTCATTTAATAGAATTGTTGTGAAAGCAAATGAAGCTACGTAGTTTAAGTATAAGCCGTGCCATGCTCTAAGTACAAGTTTGTGACGGACGTTCGTAAGTTATATTATATTTCTTATTATAAATATAATATAATATATAATTATATTATAATAAAATATTAATAAACGAACATAATAGGAGTAGATAAATTAAACACATTGTTCGTGTAAAGCGGAAAAGCTATTAACTTAAATGAAGCAAAATTTGAACTCCTGAAAAGTTTTTTTTCAAATTTTCCACCTCAAAATTGACAAAACATGTTTTAGAAATAAAATCTCACCACCGAATACTTAGGAGATGGACTCCAAGTATTTAGCACCTCGTTCAAGTGCCTATATTTTTGATTAAACATCCGTGAAACGGTGAATATATCGAGAAGCTTATGGCGGTGTACAGCGGAAAATTAATTGCATTTAACTGACACTCGAAATCATTGTAAATTAGCTGAGTTGTAGCGCTTTCAGCTTAATAATACCAATTATACAGGATGTAGCAGAAGTAAGCAAAATTGATTTAACTGTCATAACTCAACAAACACTTGAGATAATTTCGTGGCTTTTTATTAGTTGTAGACAAGACGTGCGTTATACTTAGATATTACTAACTATATGGCTAATTCGCGCATTTCTCTTACCGACAAAGTAATAGCACTAAGGCTGTACTCAATTAAGTTATTATTCGGTTTTGCCAGCCCCGAGCAACAAATGTATTCTTGCTTTTAACCGAAAATTCGATGCTACTGGAGCAGCAATGGACGCGTATAAACCTATTCGCCCAGCACAACCATATTGCTATTGTTTCGGACAAACTTGCCAAATAGCAGTGGTATCGATGAAAGCTGCGTCGTCGAGGATAACTAATCATCGCGAGAAATGGAGCCATTACCTCCAAAATTAATAAATCAAATAAGCTTAGATGATTTTGACCGCTGGGTGGAGATTCTTAAAAAATGGGTGGCAAAACTTGGCGATGATATAGAATTGGCTGATCGAGTTATTTGTTCTGATGAAAGCTCATTCAATCTCAATGGTCATGTAAATGGACACAATTGTGTTTACTGGGCCAAGGAGAATCCTCATGAAATACCAGCCCCACACTCCTGGAGTGACTATTTGGGTGAGCATGGACTATAAAGGTTCCATTGAGCCTTTGTTTCTCGGCGAAATTTTAACAAGCCACGGGTATTTGCGACTGCTTAAAGGTGATTTTTATCACCAATTTGAACAGCTAGACAGGAGCGACAAGTTTTCGTTCCAGCAGCACGGGGCACCCGCCCATTATGTCAAATCAGTGTGAGAATGGTGGAATGTCAATTTGGAGGATCCGTCGAAGTGGACCTGTTCATTTGCCCACCCGTTACCTGGATTGTGCACTTCTGGACTTCTTTCTCTAGGATGTCCTGAAGGAGAAGGTTTACGGAAGGAAGTGTAGCACCGTGGAACAACTGAAAAACTTCATTGCAGAAGAACTTGTTCCGATTAACGTCCAGCTGCTTCGAAAAGTTTGCCAATCTTCTCGATTTCGTCGCGAAGAAGTAGTCTAGTTTGGAGGAGCTCGGCTATTGCTGTAATGCCATGGTACGTTGTTAATTTTTTAATTTTACGTTATATAGTATTATTTGCAATAGAAATTTTGAGCCTGTTTATGGTTCAGATGCTATAAAGCGCTAAAGGGGTTTTCTTCCGTCTGGGCACCTTATTAGGCACCCTATTTAGTGACCCCCATTCGCGTGCCATATTCGTTATTTTTCACTTATAGTTGTTAATATTAAATTTTACGTTTACAAAACACTGTTTCCCAAAAAATGATAGATATATAACTGATTTTCATATTGTCAAGAGTTAAATCCACACATGGATTTGTTGTCATGTTAATAATTTAGCTGACGTTTACGCCTATGGGTTTCAAACAAAACGTATTGTCAGCGGTGTGACTAATTAGTTACTTGAGTTGGGACATCGCTATTTTTGTTAACCCTTTCAATGCAAACTGTATCCAAATGGACCCAGCATACATTTTGAAGCGTTGTTATAGTAATGTTTGCACGCGCGTTGTTTACTCGCTCGCATTGTGAGGCTCTTTACGGAACTGAGCAACAGCTCCTAGATAGCTCAGTGGTTATCGTGCGCAAGTTTTATCCGTACATCCCGGGTTCGATGTGTAGCCTCGGCGTGAATTTGTAAAACATTGAACGATACACAAATTCAGTCGTGCATCAAAGGATTAACTCCTGCAGTTGTTCGACTACAGTCAATCACGTTTGAAAGCGTGATAGTTCTAATACGCCGTGCAGTGCAGGATGGTACGTTTTACGACGAGCCGCAAGGATTACAACAGTAGCTACCAAATAGACCATTGGCTTATGTACGTAACCGGCACCCGAAATTGAGGGGTTCAATGCTTTGTAGCGACCTATAATTCATCATTCATCGGTACTCGAAATGCAAATTAACTCAGAATCGTTAATATATATACTTAAAAACCAGTAGCGTAAAGGTGTGGATGCATATTACCGCGTTTCGTCAGAACTACATGCCCTGTGAGTGGTTTTAGCACCTTGGTCAATAACTAAACGTGAATTGATGAATACATCACGGTGTTTTAGGCTGCATTAAACTTTTTGATTACTTTTGATACTAGCTTTATTATAAGTTAGAAAACTCCGCAGGAATCAAATTTCACTCAATAAAGGTTGCTCCCTCTCAGAAGTCCGTCCCGAGAAATCCTCATTTCTTGGAAAAAAATTTGACGTAAATTATAGGATAGTTTGGTTGTTGTTAAGGTATCTCCAGCGCGCAGCCAGAAATTTCCGCTAGTACAGATTATTCGTGACTAGCTAAATTTAGCTGTCAACTACAGGTTCTTGTTGAAGGCGAGAAAATTTCACGTTTTTTATTCCTCAGCTTCAGAATAGTAGTGGATAGCTCGCGACTGGCCAGCTATATAAAAACATTTCTACGCGCCGAAAGCGCGAAATTTTTCATATTTTTACGGGGCCAAGTAACCCTGAGGGGCGAAAATAAAATACAAGCCATGTCGTTCTCGATATACTACGCCTTAGCCTAAGCTAAGGTCCTTATGAGACATACACTAAGCCGCTCCACGAACCCCCGCCTCAAGCTGTTCTTTTTTCTAACGTTATAACGTACCGCCCCTCAGGGTTACTTGGTCCTTTTTACGTATATCCCGTGATAACTATTCCTGACCGCATAGTTGTAAAACAGAGCTACGCATCTTAAGGTGCGAAAATTTGCATGTTTTTTACAAATGTAGGTAACCTTTATAAAACGTAATTCCATGAGATAAATCGTGACTAGATCCAAATTCTGACGCTAGGCGCTGAAGGTGGCCAAATATTCACGTTTTTTGCATTTCAGCTTTGAAAAATTTCACCCACAAAAAGTTTGACGGTGGATATGTACATTGCGACCGGTACGTTTATTTTTTTCATACCTTAAATCCCACGATGCAATATGCACTTTTGCTAATACGAACCTTAAACACCTGAAAACTTATAGTAAAAAGTTACTTCCATCGATAGGTTTTAATTTTAAGGGGGTCAGTTTATAAGCGACTAGAGGTGCAACTGCCATCTCAACAAGTGGTGGGTCCGACTTACCCCACACAAAATCAAGGGGGTCTGTGCACAATGATGTCCCTAGGGATGAGGAAAGGGGTAGAGCCGAAAACGACCGGTTCATCGGACACGGCTTAACATTAGAGTGCTGCAGGGTAGTGTCACACTCTTCGCTGTCTTGATATCATGTAATTTGTGATGATGACACATTTGTTTTTGCCATTTATGACACATTTATAATAGATTATTGAACCGCCGAATTGAGTATATATAACGCGATATTCAATAATACACACAAACAAGCGTATAGTTCATTATTGGTATTCATTTTTATATTTAAGAACAAAAGAAACTTGAGGGATTCCCAAATTTAAGGAATTTAAACATATACGAAACATTACCAACGTCGCAAGAATTAGGAGCTCAATAATTTGAAAACTGATAATTCCCAAAAACTAAAAAATTACTACGTTAAGACAGTGGGGATGTGGAAATGATTTGAAATTTTAATTCAAGAACCTTTTAATTCCCGTAGAGGTAAGAAGTTTAGGAATTTGGGAAAGTGTAGATTTCGGGTAGCCAGGAATAGGCAAAGCTGGGATTTAGAGAACCCGAAAATTAGGAATTTTAGGTATTCTGAGCATTAGCATACCGGGGGATTGAGGAACGTCAGAATTTAGAGATCCTGCAAATTTGATAACCGAGAAATATTGTGTCTAGCAATTTAGAATGTCATAACTTAAAAAGCCAGAGAATTATTGGTTTTATAAAATAAAATTTATTGCCGTTGGGTATTTACCATAGGCGTATATATGCAGACATTAATTCAGCGATAAAACTAAAATCCCTTTTGAGTCAAGAAAAATATTATCGCGGGTATTCTGGTGTAGCAGGAGCATTTCGTTTATTACTTAATAAATTTTTATCCTAAGATAGTTTCAGTTTAGTAGCTATTATTTCCAACTCGGAATTGGTTGGTACTATTTGGTTCGAACGTACATAGCACATGCACCATAGAAGCTGTCGAAAAGCAACAATTTCTCGGCCAGGGAAAAAGCCTGCGCTTTAGGGAAATTTAATGTGATTTTGATGTTATCTAATATTACTTGGAAATGGTTGCTTCAGTTAAAATATTTACGGTACATACGTCCGATGCGGTTTTTGACTTAGTAGTGGTTCCACTTTTTGTAGCTGAATTATCCAAACTAAACCTTCTATTGTAAACCAAAAATTACGTAATCTTATATCTCATATCTTACTGTTTCATTGAATCGTTCTATATGTCAGAAAATATAATGCGGCAACTGCATGCTTTTACAGCAATTTATACTAATGAAAAACAGGTGATAAATTGTTCAATTTTCGTGTTGTGTCCCTAATGGCATTGAGCAAGCTACTGGACTTCCCAGTCTTATTTAGACAAGTATCACAAACATTTATAAATTAAATGACATTGTTAACCCAACGGTCTCAGTGCATCTAGTATACGTTTCTAAAAATTAGGGGAGAATTTTTGAATGATTTTAGAACCTATGAATTTTGGCGTATAATAAAAGTCAAGGAACCCAGAACGCCTTTCAGTACGCACAAAATTCATGTCACAGCGCTTTGATTCTCGAACGAATTCCCAATAACAGGAGCGTAGACCAAAGCAAACCAACTGTCCAGTCGTTCAAACAGCTGTTAAACAAGAACTTGATTTACTATATTAAAGAGCGGCCACTTAAGAAAATCACCTAGTAATTTCTACGCGGAGTATCACCAAGCTTTCAACACATGGCTTTCTGGTAGGGCAAAGCAGTCTTATAGACCTTAAAAGGCAATCAAATGGTCATTTAGAACAAAATGTTATTACTTCTAGACATACAGTTTTTGGTTGTTACGGCTATCAAGGGGCCCAAAATATTTGCACACAGCTTTAATCGTTAACATATGCCAAGCTTATTGTGGTAGAGAACCCCTTTGCGTCACTCGATAAGAAAGTCCCATTGGGAAATCTGAAAAATATCCGAAACCCACATAACAAATTAGAACTTTTAGATACCGGTGGTAAAATAACCATTTCATTTTGGACGGAATCGCGGAGGTACATAAACTGTTGATGTTTAGAAGGTCGATATCAGGCATTTACAAAAATTAGTAACCTTACATTTAAAACCAGGCGCAGAGCCTATAAAACAAATACCACAAAAAATCTGCTCAGCAATCGTTACGCAATAAAGCTTTATTCATAATCAAATATATATATAACGCTCTTGTAATTATACACTTTTAAATACTAAGCACCCCGAGTGCCGATATCCCAAGTATCGTCCAAACTCCTTGAAACGTTTATTCTTTATAATGTAAATTGTCTAAAACTGTAGTTTCTCGAAAAGACGGTTATCAAGACGTGGACCAACAAATTTTATACCTAGGTGGAAGAAACAGGTACCTGATAAGAAGATCCAAATAATTTGGACCTTTTAGGCTTGAAAATATGGGTTGTTCGGGTTCAACTTGCCAACAAGTTACATAAACACAAAGGCTCCCTATTTGAAAAACGTGAATCAGCACCGGACTTTATTACAGACGCCAAAATGAACATTAGCAAATTTACTAGCTTTATAATGCAAAGTCGCGAGAATAGCGTGTTTCAGTAGCAAGAGATCAAGTTGTTTGACTAGGAATCAAAATCACAAAATTGCTCCAGCTCGAATAAAGACTACGAATTTGAGTGCTCATCGACATCGCCGTTGTTGAGTTATGAGTGTCACTACCGAATTTATTGTAAGGCTGAACTACTATTAGCTATGGTATCATATTGAAGTGACGCATGGCCCAACAAAACCCATAGGATCATAGATCCACAAGGATCATGGTTTTTCATCATTCCTCGTTATGGCTCCGTAAACCGTCCAGCACGGCGTGCGCGATAAGCAAAATTGAACAGTTTAAAGCAATAGATTCGCTCTGAGCTCCGCCTATCTAGCTTTACGTCTAATGCTCACATATATAAAGACTTTCCACCATTTATGGCAAATTTCGTCAATTTTCAATGAAACTAATGACAACTGGAACTATCTATTGGACTATACCTTTCGTTAAACTCCACACTACGAACACTCTGGAGTCAGTCAAATACTGGAATTATCTGGAATTTGTATATTTGCTGCAAACCTCAAATGGGTCGTATTTGACATGAGTCATTCGTATTTGTACAGAGCATTCTTGGTTCCCGTCACGAGCGGGAAGGGTAGATGGGTTATAAAACGGCTACATGATTTTTATGATTGTCATAAAACCCTTAACAGCATGGCATGCAAATTGCACTACATCGTAATGTGGGCAACCAAATTATGATCTCCGTCATTCGCGAACAATACATTATAAATAGCATAGTATATCACAGTCATTATTTCAACACAGTATATATATGAAGTATTGCACTATGGGAACACAACATGCATGGCTCTAAAATACCACTAAAATATTCGTTGATCATGAAAGCATGGGTTATCAATAAATTACGGCAGTGAATAAAGAACAAGCCGAAAATGTTCCAGCGCTCATGGATCGCATACCGGTTCTTTCCTGGAAAACCCTCCAACCCGAAATTGGTCAATTTTAAAGATACATCGGAGATTTTGGTACTATTCGACTCAAAATTTTGCTCCATAAATCTATAATTTTATAAACCGCCTTGATCAGCTGAACGATCGAACGGAAATTAGTGCAATCGATTTATTGGTTATTCTTATGCTAAAGGGCCAAGCACAGCTGAGGAGCGTAAGCTATATGCAGGCTATGTCGTCCTCGATATACTAGGCTTGACGCTTAGTCTAAACTAAGACCATTATATGAAGCATATGCTAAGCCTAAAAATTGGAAAAACACGAAAAGAATTTTTTTGTCATTATTATAGATAAATTTATCTTGTCGATGTGAGTCTAATAGTACCAAATTCTCTGCTTTTTCTTAAAAATTGACCAATTTCAGGCTGGGGTCTTCTAACAAAGACTCTGTTTACCTATGAATATAAACAGCAAATCTGTGGGTACCCCGAATCGCTCCAATAAATTGAAAAGGGCACTTGATCGCATATTTGGTACCAATATCGAATCGTATTAATTTTGCTTTTGAATCGGGTGCGAGAACAGCAAAATTATATCTGTTAAATACAGAAGTTCCATTGACTAACAACTTATTTTGTAAATAAAACATTTGGTTGTTGCAAACTAGTGCCCAAAATCCTCGGCGATTGGCTCAGTATACCTGACGTTCTCACAAATTGCTCGGCTAATTCAGTTTAATTATGCACGAAACCCAATGCTTATCAGATCGGCCTGCGTTAAGCTTGTACGCGTGTTCCGTTTATAGCACAAAAATAATAAATTATGTATATTGCTATTAAAGTTGTAGACATATCACAGTTCAAAAAGATTAAAGTAGAATTAAATTAAGCAGCATAAAATTACAATACTTTAGTTACAAGATACCAATTTACACCAAGAGAATTCTGTAGAATTTTGATCAAAACCTGGTTACGCATTATATACATAAAATATTAATAGCTAATAAACATATATAATATATAGAATAGAAACATAATACTAAACGCCTAAATCGGCGAAGCCCCAACTACTGTAAAAATTGTTTTACTTTAATAACTGAAAAAAGGTGAAACAAAAAATAACACGCAAAACCAGAAACAGAATGCCTAGCTATGTAATAAATTGCCATTATACTAGTCGTCACAAGATTATAATGCAAAACCGAGCAAAAATTCGTTTGTACCGTTGGTGTCGCAATCTTCAGCTTTGGACATAGCCAAGAGTAGTAAAAGGCAAAACTAGGTGACTGTATCTTTAACGGTAGCAAAATAACATAACGAGTAATGCTTCTTTTCTGTAAATTTGTGGATTTGGTACAAAAATTGCACATTTGTCTCAAATTTTAGTGCACCAAACTCTAAAGAATAGTTGGTAATACTCAATACGTGAATTATATTGACCTGCTGTGCGTAATGAATCTACTTCAATAGATAGAATAAATGCAGAGCACGAAATAACATATTACAATACAAGTCTGACAAACACATAACTGACTAGGATCTTACTTATATGTAGATTTCATGAAACCGGCGCCACATAGCAGCCAAACCAAGGTTCCAATGACACCTAGGTGGAGTTATGCTACCGGTCGGGCAACGCTTGGGTTCCATTTTTTACCACTTAAGAACTGAATTTTGGCAGAACCGGAACATCGGCTATTCCTACTTCCCTTATTGCTACTATGGCTTTGACTTCAGTTGTAGGTCATAGCGTTGCGAATACAGCTTGTGAAAAGGGCGAAAAAACCATTTCACGATATTTTTGCGTCAAACACGTCCAGAAACAAAAAAATTCCAAATATTTTCCATTCTATTCATTACATTAATGCTACCCACGTCAAGCCTTAAGCATTTAAAAAGAATATTGGAATTATAAACCCTAATGGAGTAGGGTCGGGCTGGAATTTGAAGCGGTTGGCGAAGAGCGTTACTAGCTGACCCCATTGGAGGCGACGCATAATCGAACAGCTATCCTGTACCCCGGTTTGGATGGCTGATAGAGCAACGGAACGGTCCGAAGCGGTACGGATCTCGTTCACGGCCACGTCATTGACCAAGTGCGATGTTCGATAAAACAGTGGCAGAGAACGCACGCATAACATAGTTGCGGTCCATCATTCCAATTTATCGAAAGCCAGCTATTCGATTATTATCAGGCAGGATTGATAGTTTTCAAACCCGACCCGTTTTCTCACGAAAATTTTAAGGCACAGCCAGTGTTGCGGATTATTTTCCCCCGTGGTATTTTCCCCTTACCGGCAGTGGTATTTCTTCCCCGTGGTATTTTTCCCTAGCGATTGACCGTAAGATAGACGGCTGTGGTATTTTTCCCCGTACCATTTCTTCTCCGTGGTATTTTTACCCGTCATTGGCTATTAAATCACTGATTCCGCATTGTTAAAAGCATTAAATTAAAACAAACCTGAGTGTCAAAAAAATAAATTTCCATCAGAATAATTTGAACTCGTAGCTTTTCGCTAAAGGAAAGCTTTTCAGTTTAAAATTGATGAGACAAGCATAGAGTTGGCTTTGCATCATTTTTCTATAATCTTCGTTGCAGTTGCATTTTGTTCCGAAATAGCAATCTTAAAATTATTGTAGCTACGCTAAACACAAATCTTTGCAACTGAAATAACGGCTAAATCTATTAGTATGGAATCAATATTAAAACATATAAACAACATAATATTGTCATCGGCAGCTCGAACTCAGCGACATGCAAGGTGTTCTAAGAAAAAATTCAAAACGTAAGCTATTTTCAGTGACAAATCGGGATAAACCTGCGAAGCAACGCAAATCACAACAAGGTTATATATACTAAAAACTAAAGCTAAGACTTAATCGTTGAGCTGTTCAGGAGTTTTTCTACCTCCTCAAAAACTCTTTTATTGAAGTATATAAGTTAGTCTATTTACTTTTTCTCAGACGCAAAATAAAATCAATTAAAACCAAATTCAAACGTTTGAGTCGGTTAATCAATATAATTGAAACATATGCTAACCTCCAGTGCTACCTTGTGAATGGAGCGATGTGATTATTTTATCACGCTCAGCGATTCTCGCCGCTTGTGGCCGCCATCTTTTCCCACGTGGAACAGGATATTTCCATCGCCACTGGCATCAAGTTACAAAACACGGCACTGTGCTCGTAATGTCCGCTGGGTGTTTTTGGTACCACAGGGGGTCAGATAATTAGATGCCTTTGATGACCGAAAGTAGTTACCAATGTCCTGATAATAAGAAGGATCCATTATCTTAATAATCTGAAATCACTGACTTAATAATGTATGACAACTGCATGGCCTAGTCTATACCAGCTACCACTGCTAACGACGCGAAAAATACCACAGCCGTCTATCTTACGGTCGATCGGGTGGGAAATAATACCACGGGGAAGAAATACCACAGCCGGTAAGGGGAAAACTACA
>JASANE010012055.1:0-31365 GCA_030248225.1 Trileptium ribeirensis | reverse complement strand
GTTCAGTTACGTATACATAAGTCAACGTAATTTAAGAAACGTTTTGAAAGCTTTAGAATTACAAGCTCAAATCAGAGAGTTATTTCTTTATCTGGGCACAAATCGCAGGTGTTATATTTCACGATATCAATGAGTAACTTGAATGTGGCATATTCGGCTTTCTCCTTTAGAAGTTTTGAAGCATGAAAACGAGCTGCTGTCAGTAGGTTGAGTAATCCAAGCATGTTGAAAATGATTTCAGCTTCATTTTGCATGAACAACGATCACAGTAAGACAACTCTTTCACATTATCAGTTTAAAGATCTCTGCTTTATAAAAGTGTTAAACATCTTCGCATTTGTAGGTTGCGACAAGAAGATACGTTTATGGTATAAAGAGGTGCAGTCTGTAATATAGATATTCTGAAGGCCGAGAGACTTCGCATTATTGGGTGCCAGAGCAATCGTCAGCATTGAAGGCACAAACTGAACTGTTAATATCATATCTTTAAAAACATTTTGGCTTATATATTAGCTTTACATTAGCTGGTACCATTTTGGTTGTGACCTAGGTGTTTAATGTTTAACCAGGGCCGATGTACGGAAACCAGATATTACAGAATTTCGAATGCGAGATGTAAAATTCAGCACTTTTTCTGGCATTTTCCGTTGCTTTACATCAGACCATTTTTCAATTAGGTCTTGTGTCCTGCATCTTAAACGTATCACTTGCTATGTCGCTTCTAGGTACATTAGTTAATAAGCAATTATATAATCAGCTACTGTCATGATCTTAGACTAAACACTGGTTTATTGGAATACCAAAAACACACACAATACAAAAAATCACCCGGCTTATATACCGTTTGTAACACGTGTTACATCGGATTTAATGACGTGGCATTATTGCGTCTGGCTGATGCAATTGTCACATGTGATTTCATCATCAGTCTGTATTAGCTTTCATGACGATCGGCGATATGCGTATACGACAGCTACAAATAACCAAGTATATATAACAAGTATCTGTAAAAACAAGTCATTTACATATATCAGTGGTTGAAAAAATTTGACAACAAGCAGCAACTTTATTTTGTTTTTTCCATGATCCTCAGGAATGCGACGTCTTTTTATAGGCACTTCAGACAAGGATTTGACTTCTAGGAGCATATCTGAAGTGGAAAATCTTGGGCTTATGATTTTGTTTATCGACACATGTCCACATCATATTCGGTTTGATAAAAAACTATAATAGACTTCAAGTTACATAAAATTTAGCCGAAAAACCGAAGTGATAAACATGTAGTCGAACTTGTCTTTGCCATTGATGGTTCATTGCCATTACACTATATCTTACGTGCCGAAGTACAGGCTCAAAGGGTAGGCTACCCCCCTCCCAGGGGGACTTGGTAAATTTAAATTGCACATATTTGAGTAAATATTGTTTATGTTTCAAGTAAATATTTTTTATATATAATTGTAACAAAACGATCCCTGGAAAACTAATTTCCGCTACCTGGTATTTTGGTTATTCTTGATCATAGGGGGATAAGGTGACGATTGTCCCGGCGTGGGCGTCGAGCCTTCCAGGGCGCGAAGCGGTAGCCACCATAGCAGGCACTCTGGCCGCCTACGGAGGTAGCACCGCAGCAGCTGAACCCATAGGCTATCGGCTGACCCTATTACGGGGAGGGCTGTTCCTCCGGAGAACACTGCTACCACCCTCGCTGATATCGGGCTTTGAGCATGCAAGATTACGGCATTGATTGCTTTGAAACCCTAAAAATGGTTACTAAAACTAGAAATAACAGGTGGTAGAGGCCAACAAGGTGATAAATGTTACTTGAAACACTAAATATTCTTGAAATATTCTATAATTAGGTAAATCTGCTATTATATGACGGCTTTCGAAGTTCCTGTAAGCAATTAGGGAATTTATTCAAACGTGTTTCTAAGCGGTATACCCTTCTCGAAATAGTATTGTAACCTCTGCGAGCCTTGACTGTCCGAAACAAATCGTGCTATCTCCGACTATAAAGGTGTTTGAGGTTGCTGAAAACGATGTCATCAATAAAAGATAGCAGTTGCCGGTATACACATTTTGTAATCTTCGTTCTCGCTGCTGGTAACACCATTGTAGAGCAATTTCGTTTTAAGTAAGAAACCGGGCGTGCGGCTTTATCATTTCTGGTTACATTAGAGTGCAGCTATCTTGTGTTCGTTACAGATGCAGTTAATTATCATGGTCCTCTTTACAACATTATTCGGCAGACTTGCTTAACGATATAGGTGCTGCACAATTTCAAACACTAATGTTACAAGAAACGTAGCATCGTACGCAATGCTTGATACGGTCGTTATTCAAAAATGTTATATATTGCACGTAGCTTGCCGGGCACAGATGAAGTCAGCGCTACAGTGTAATCACAACAGCATGGTAACGAGCCGTGCGAACGCAGTGGGTGCACGTATCTTAATGCGAACAACGCATCAATGTTATTGTCGGCTAGTTCTAGTCAGAAATGCCTAGCTTAAATGCCTGATCACGACGGTATCGCTGGACCGTTACACATGCAGTAGGAAGTTTGAACACCATAAGATTATGAAATAGTCGCGAGGTTCGTTATACAACATGAAATGGCGGTAATTCGCTTCTTTGGCCTGTGCGAATCTGTGTGTTCGATTCGATGATAGAATAATATATTCATTGGTCTCACTCAAGGTATTGAATTAATCAAGGCACTATATTCTGCAATAAAATATGCCATTTATCCTATACGATTGAAAGAAATTTTACATGAAAGCGTACAGTGCAGTATTTGCATTTCATTTTCTCCCGCATGATATTGAAAGCAAACTACTGCAATATGTGTCCACAACGTGACTAAATTTAAAAGTCATTTTAATTTTGGGTCCCAAATCTGATTCATTTTGACATTTCCCGATTTGAAGTCGATTTATTTTGGCTCGCTCTAGAAGGAAGTCGCTTGAAATCGGTCGTTCATGAAGGAGTAATCGAAATTAATCAGCGCCAAAAATGTCGTTTCGATTCGGGCTGCTGGTGCATTGTTATAATGCGGATTTTCTAAAAGTTTCGACCATAACGTAAAAGACTACATTATACCACCGAACACAAAATTTCGTTCTCTTCGGAATGAAAAGTTATGTTGTAACGATATTCGTCAACTAAACATAAAATACTATTTGGATTGACATTTTATAGCACCAACTTATTTTTAGACCAGCTCGCTCTACAGCGGCCAATTTAGAACGACGTTTACCTGAGCAAGCTGATTTAACGTCATTTAGTTTAAATTGAGATAACTCAAAGGCCGATGGAATAGATGGCGCAAAGTAAACCCGCTTTTAATTTTAACAATCTTTGTGGACACATGCAGTAGTAGTCCCTGTAATATCCATTGGATTATCTGAAGGCCTGATGGAACAAATCAGCATCGCGTGATATAATCAAGCCTGCTCGTGAATAAATGCAGATATATGGCACAGTAGCACGTACATAGACGTGTTTACCGGGACATGTTTGTATTACTGAACATAGTTAACCTGAATATCTTTTGACGGTATTTTCAAAGTTGACAATATTGTTGTTTATTTAAAGCATATGTTGTTTTCAGCTATCTATCGCTTCAGCTAAGCATGTTTATAAAGCTTTTAAACTTGAAACTGAAAGATTATATATCTATCATGCTAGCACAGAATATTGCCTGCACTACGACTGTTTGTAAACTTTCGTTGCAGTAATCTACTGCTGTATTTGTTAAATTATGACTACAAAGAATTTTGGGTTTCAGGTTACTTTAGTATCTGTATGTATTAATGTATGGTCAAAGTGCATTTAAATATCAAATTGATGCTACATCTTTCCGATAGAAGGGTTAAAATCATACATGCATGATGTCCGAGGTGCCAGGGGAGACGCCGATGCTGGGGGATCAACCGACCGCAGGGGAGGAAATATTCGAAGTTTGTGAGACTCAAAACTTTTCCAAATTTTCACCACTTTTCAACCTATTTTTGATTTATTCAACCGCATCAGGCACGGTCAAGGGTTGCGGTACGGAGCCTCAGAGAGCGGTCGACCGGTCAGAGGGATCGGTGTTTCGTGCTCAGTGGCGATAATCACCCTCACCCCTATGAGCATGTATGTTTAAAATACTGTGCAATTCTGACTGTGTGTTTTATGGAAGGTTAAATCACATAAATAGTACAGTGTTTTACTTTTTATGGCATTTTTTAACCTTGCGCCATAGCTCGAAAACGGCAGCTCTGGCAAAATACGTAACAACAAAGCTGTAACTCTCAATTAGAGGATTCGCTACGAAGTCTCTATCTCGAGATATTAGTTGTGTAATATACATACTCAGGTTTCCAAATTTCAAAAACGTGACACTTGACCAAATTGGGGCCCATTTTGACTCGGAAGCTGTTATCAGCGGGTACAAAATCTAATGAAAAGACCCAAATAGGCTGAATTTGTGAACAAATAGAAAAATTGTGAAGATCCATCCAGCCATTGATAAGTTTTGATGCCAACAAACGGGCAAAAAATTTCGCGATTTTTGCCGCTACCGAGCCCGTGTAGCGGGAACTCCACTCGCATCGCTCGTTCTATCTCAAAATATTACAAACAGTCCAAATACAATGTTTTAGTCCTCCTGTGTACTGTACAAATACATCAACTACTATTTTACCACAACATTTACTTATAATGGAAGTCAATGCAAATGTTATTCACTTAATTAGTTTTAGTGCATAAAACAATTTATAGTTTTAAATTAATGTATAAATGTTTATATTTACATATAATCAAATATCGATACGTTTCATCTAAACAGAAATTCATGGAAATATGTCTTTCCAGCATATGCAAACCCTGTTTTAACCAGTATTTACTTAAAGCAGTGTTGGCGCAAAATGTAGCCTCGTTTTCAAAGCGTTAGCTTTAGTTGTTAGTTTATTGTATGTATGGTGGAGCAGAATTTACTTTTCGGACGATTAGTTCATAGCTAATGTTTATATTGGATCAGCCAGTAGGTTGGGTTACACAGGTATGATATTATATTAACAGTTTCAGTAACGCATCGCTTAAACGTCATAATATTTATCATGTTTTGGGTTTACCCAGTAGGTATTTATAAACCATTAATTATTCGCACGGCTTTTTAGGATGTTTGTAGTATTTACAAAGTATGTTCTGTGGACATTTACAACGCGTTGTATATATTAATGTCCATTGCATGAGATTAATAACTTTTTGAAAAAACTTCGACAAGGCGATAAAGTTATTTTTCATTGTTAAATAGCTACTTTGAGTTAAGATAGATACGGCTGTTTCTTGGTTGCCTCGCTAATGCAAAGTTTAATTGCACCAGTTCAAGAACCGGTGGACGCATATGCATATTTTAATACGCATTGGCTTCGGGTAGTAATTCGCTAACCCGGGTACCCGACCTGACTAACCTACCCGGGTGCCCGATTAACCGCCCGGGTACCTGACATTAATTTTGGGGGGTCTCGTTAGCCGCAGTATGTACTTAAATTTAAATATCTTTTGACGTTAAAAGAAGCGAATTGCTGGAGTGTTGACTTTATCAAAGCTGACATTTTGTAGGTTACGTAAATGTCGACTTTCCTAATTAATTTTCTCTTTAAAATAAAAAATGAAAAAAGTGTCGACTTTACACTGTTTTACCCACGAGTCCAAAGACATGCCAAATTAGGAGCGCGAATAGCTATAGATTTTCTACCAAAGATAAATTATACTGTTTCTTGGTTACTGCTTCACTGCATTAATGCAGATTTTTATTGGAACGACAACAACTCACGAAAGACTAGGTGGATGTCCCTAATTTTTTACCATATATTGCGTTTAACCATCGTTATATTTTCAGAGTATTGATTTATATGCTTCTTTTTCGACGCATGAGGTTTTATCAATCAACTCCCACTTAAGATGAAAATCAAGTAGATTATTTTGTTTTAGTCTATACAATGGTAACCGTTAAAGTGATTTGATAAAAATTTCGCAATACGAATCATCTGAGGCCAAAGGTAATTGTAGGCCTTACATTTAGCCGATAGCAACCTTGATCTACTGAATAAGAGAGCAAAAATAACAAATTCTGTCTCAAAATCGCGTAAGCATCGCAGTTGTTAATAGAGTTTGAGGATGATTTCTTAAGGGGCTTGAGAATGGTTAGTTAAATTTGGACACAGTATCCATCATATTTCAGTATGTTTCATATGTATGCATGCAATCGCGTAGGTATCGTAGTTGTTAATAGAGTTTGAAGATGATTTCTTGAGGCCCTTGAGAATGGTTAGTTAAATTTGGACACAGTATCCGTCATATTTCAGTATGTTTCATATGTATACATGCTATCGCGTAAGTATCGCAGTTGTTAATAGAGTTTGAGGATGATTTCTTGAGGGGCTTGAGAATGGTTAGTTAAATTTGGACACAGTATCCATCATATTTCAGTATGTTTCATATGTATGCATGCAATCGCGTAAGTATCGCAGTTGTTAATAAAGTTTGAGGATGATTTCTTGAGGGGCTTGAGAATGGTTAGTTAAATTTGGACACAGTATCCATCATATTTCAGTATGTTTCATATGTATACATGCTATCGCGTAAGTATCGCAGTTGTTAATAGAGTTTGAGGATGATTTCTTGAGGGGCTTGAGAATGGTTAGTTAAATTTGGACACAGTATCCGTCATATTTCAGTATGTTTCATATGTATGCATGCAATCGCGTAGGTATCGTAGTTGTTAATAGAGTTTGAAGATGATTTCTTGAGGCCCTTGAGAATGGTTAGTTAAATTTGGACACAGTATCCATCATATTTCAGTATGTTTCATATGTATACATGCTATCGCGTAAGTATCGCAGTTCTTAATAGAGTTTGAGGATGATTTCTTGAGGGGCTTGAGAATGGTTAGTTAAATTTGGACACAGTATCCGTCATATTTCAGTATGTTTCATATGTATGCATTGTTAAGATATTCTACTGCAACGTTTTCATTTATCTATGAATAATTAGATTTAAATCTTCCCATATTGAGGTGTATTTATATTTTATATTCTCATTCCAGTTATATATAATTTCAAATATATATATATAATGTTTAGCATAGTTAAATAATGGTAGCACAATTTAAAATGTCTTAAAAGAAATCAATATTTTGAGATATAACTACATATGGAGATAGCAGCTTCGGCAAAAATATCAGCTTCAATGCCGAAGCTGGTGATATCAATAATTATTAAATTTCTACACCATTCTGAGATTAAGGTATCATCGCGGCTGTAGTTAATGGTAGAATTGCCAGGGTCATATATGAAATGCGGTATGCGTGTAGGGTTAATATATGAAATCTAAACGGCAGAAAACCTACATTTATTCTTAGTTAGTTAATTGCGAATAGGGGCTGGTAAATGATAAAATGGAACCAATTTTCAATTCCGAGCATATAGAAGGCTGTTAATACCATGTGTGGTAACTTACTCGCTCAAGTACTACCGGAGATTAACCTTGAAGTTGTCGATTCAAATTTTAGAAATTCCATGTAGAATTCACTGAAAATATTTAGATAATGATAAGATTAGAGTTTTCACGATCATGAAATGAAGCAACAATGAAGATAAGGTGATAAGACTTCAGCGAAAACAGCAGGCGGTGCCAAGGCCTTCAATGTTTTCAATGAGTGTTTTAGTTTTGAATTTCAGTTTAAGTTTGCCTATTTCAACAGATAAACCGACGGCTAATTTTGGCGAGCTAAAATATCGCGAATCTTTAAATAGTGCACGTAAATATAATATTGATTAGGCGTATTAGAACTTCTGTTTATGATATTGTCCATACCTTTTCAACTCGAACTTATAATGAGCAGTCGTCATTCATTGTGACTATAAGTTCAGCAAAACATTACAGGAGAGCAAGGTTAATGATACATATCACAACGCACGATTTGGACACAGCTGTTCATCAACGTTATACTGGTATAAACACAAGTTAATGCATATCAGTAATGGATTACGTGTTAGATGGTTGTCTTCAAGATAAATCCGCATGATACAATGATAGAATTTCATCGCCATTATGAAGAAACAGATGTCAGATGGAATGCCGAAGAAACGATTCAACAACAAACGTCAAGTAGTTCAAGTGGCTGTGGAATTTATCTCGAAGAAAACAAAAAAGGACATTCATGTGAACATTCAATGTATATGTTTTTTTGTTGTGCTCCAATAAATTTGTGTTGTATAATCGTAATGTTGTAATTTATTCAATAAAAATGAAAAATTTAGCGATTATATAACACAAATATAGTGCCCACCTAAACTGCAAATAACCACGCTGACCATCCTATTTGGTTTTTTCTAAAAATTTTCGTCTCCAAACAGTTTCTAGTCGGTCAGAAAATGCTAGTTTTTGTTTGCGAATATCAAATTTGCTCGCGAACAAAATTTTGTCTGATTTGCAATAGTAAGAGTTTTGTTCGCAAACATTAAGTGATAAACGATAGGACCGCGCCGTTTATTACACCGCAGTTACATTATATTTGTTCGCGAACAGAGACGAATCCTATTTCAACGCTATGAAATGTTACTGAACTGTCATAACCTGAATTCAAATCTCTAAGTCTGCGCTAGCAACGAATCGAATCGGACATCCTATTTGTTCCGTAACAATGGATGTGGATACAACATGGGAAATTATAAAATAGAATGGTTAGCGGGGTCACCTTAAGTTTACTTGCGCATATGGGGTAAAACAAAAAACACATGTATATTGAATGTTTAAATGAATGTCTTTGTTGTTGAATCGTTTCTTTGACATTGTTAACGAAATTCCACCATTTTATCCACCATTATAAAATTGATATTGTGAATAGCCCTTACGCGATCCGATAATTCTCCTTACATGGACGAAATGTTAACAGTTTTGCATTTCGTAATTATTATCAGTGATGTTTATTGATTCATTAAATTATGTCTCTATATTTTAACAAGCATCTTATTGCTATATGTGGTTATAGAATACGATACAGTGATAACAGCATTTGTCCACTATCAGTAACTTCATGCGCTGCAGCGCAAGTTCAATATGTGCATAAATTTAGAGCGAAAATGTGGCGCTGAATGAAGATAATGTTATATGCATTACATGGTAATTATTAGTTAATGTGGCGCTGAATGAAGATAATGTTGTATACATTACATAGTAACTATTTGTCAACGAAATATGAAAAACGTCACGGCAACCTATAACCGCCTGATAATGCTCATGGTACGCCGGAAACATTTTCAAATCTCATTGTAAATGCCTGTATTATTTTGTAAACAACAGCAGCAGCGACAATAATATGCATTATATGGGAGTAATACATAGCATAAATTACATTTTCATGTATTTATAAAAGTATGGGCCATGTAACCTTTAGGCGCGCAAGTGAAATGCATGCTATGCCACTCTCGATATACTTAGCCTAAGTTTTAGCCTAAGCTAAGGTCCTATATGAGCTATGTACTAAGCCTAAGTCGGCGGGCTACCGCCCCCGAACCCCCCGCTCTAAACTGTTTTTCGAACATTATAACGTCCGGCTCCTAAAGGTGACATGGGCCAAAGTATGTATAAATATTTGTAGTAGACATGTATGACAACATAAATAAATACGTATACCGAAAACATCGCAAGCCCAAACATTTTTGAAGGTATGTGTACATGTACTGATACACATGTACATGTATATATGTATATGTGCATACATGTATGCATGAGTTGGGTGTATCTATGTGAATATACATAATTTTTATGTGCGTGAATATGGACATCTATTATATACGTATGTATCATATACCTATTCATATAAATAACAGTATTCCGGGACATAAAAAGTAACATAACGCTGGATGTCGTCTTGTCAATAAAGGGATGGGTGTGGGAGGAGGCAAAGCTTCCAGTATGTGTGTATGTATAAATACATATGCATATTTAGACGTATGTGTATTAAACACACACTCATACATATATACTAACCGCCATCGGCGGAAGCAAAATGCCGCTGTTTCAAGTTTCAAGCTGAACAGTGAACGAAGCGAACACAGATTTGTTTATATTCACACTGATAAATATTACACTGTCCGTTTGTCAAACCATCTGTCCATCCGGCCAGTTTTTTAATATCTCTGGAACGAATGCAGATATTTTCATGTGGTTTTATGGATACGGTAGCCTATGTGGCTTTTATGTATGAAACTAACCCATGGACATTGTAGACCCCCTTTTTAAAAAAGTACACCTGTATTGTTCTAACCGAGGAAAAATGCACTTTCTACACGAAGGCGTCATCACAAAAAACGATGCACATATTTTGTATTCGTATGGATGAGATGTACAACTTTGGTGAAGAGCAACTTTTATACTCGTAAATAAGAACACAAAATGAAATCCTAAAAGGACCTGTTGTAGCGCTAGGTATATCATAATTATAAACTAATCTTCAATAAGTATTATATGTTCACTGCTGATTCGGCTCTCTGAGTCCGATGTACCGGTTTTGAAACGGTGCTGTATCCCACGTGCCTCTCCCGAACCCTGCATGATTTTGTGATTTTCAATCAAACGCAAATATTGTTGCATATGATATTATAAACGTTTTATAAGATGCTTAAAACGATGGAGTGATTCATAACGTATCTTTCATCGATGTACCCTCTTGGAACGTAACTGTTTCTCCAGGACCTCCCTTCCCTCCCCAAAATTATGAATTATTTCAAGATATTAATCAAATTTTGTATTTTGTAGAATCTGCTGTTATAAAGATATGCGAGGAAGCCGAAAACAATGGATTGATTCATTGGGACATATTTGTGACGATGTACTCTTTCTAGAATGGTGCTATATCCTCCGGGATCCCCTCATGAGCCATACATAAATTTGTTGTTATCAATCTGTTGCTATAGTTTCATGAATGAGCTGTTACAGACGTTTACAAGGTTGCTTAGAACGATAAGATGATTCATTTGAATATATGTGTGACCGATATAACTTTTTGGTAGGTTACTCTACCTTGTGGGACCCCTCCTTTGTTCTTAGAAATGTGCATGATTACGTAGGGTATGATTACGGCGAATTTTGTTAGTACAACGCCACGAAACGTAACTGGCTGTTGTCGAACAACTGGAGTCGTTAAAAGTTAAGTTTTTAAAGGTTCGATATATCAAAATGATATTAAACATTACCATCGTCATCGAACGATATTTCAACTGCAATTTGCAAATTCGTTCATAATATTCAACATGTTTTAATAGCGCATATCAGGAACACAGCAACGGAGTGGCAACAGCGATTCCCTCTAGCATATACTCTATACACTCTGGCTTATACTTTCATGCGAATAGTGTGCGAAATTGTTTAAACACCTAAACAAATAAAGTCTAAAAATTTTTCGGCTATTGATAATGCTAGAACAATTGCAAGATGTTCCCTACAAATCCAAAAGTTATTCTGATTTTTGGTGTCGCGGGGGACCGGTTCAAACTGCTGCTGCTCATATACCCTCTGTCGTCTTAACGTGCTTGCCAAATAGCGAGGTTAAAAAAAGAGAGAATCCTGTTTGGCCAACACTGACACCCATTCGACAATATTTTAGCAGCTCAGTATTAATATACAAGTTGATGGAAAAATTTATAAGAATAGGACACTCCTCTATACAAAACTGTAAAACTCACGAACTTGGTTCTGAACGAATTCCTTGATATTGAAGGGTGGTTTTCCTGTTACCGGGAGCGCTGATAGCATTTCCAGTTTATTTTTTCAAGTCCAGGGTTTTGAAACTGCGTGGTGCAATTATATGTTATAAATATTTCAATATTGCTGCAGGAAATCGCATCCAGAAGCTCTAGCTGGTCTTGATCTATTATGGTATATTATGGAAAAATATGTGCCATGAAAAGAATACGTTAACAGGATATAACTGTAACCGCTAAACCATACTTGATTTATTAAGCTTCTGCTAAATTAATGGTGGTCCGGTCCGAACCTGCGGACCGGACACGGACCTTTGTGTTCCGGACTACAGAAACTGCGGTCCAGACTGAGGTCGGGCTGGTCCGGTTGAACCTTTATACTACTGGTAAAACAAATTTAAATTCCATTTTGCGCTTGAAATGTTAAATAATATAGCTATATTCTACAACTCGGCATAAGCCTGGTTTCAACCAAAACCTTTGGCACTAAAATCAAGGAGTACGCCCAGAGCGTAACAAGGGCCACGGTCTCCGCGGAACCACTAACGCTATATGTCGTATTTAGTTATATGGTATTTTATATAATTTGCTTCGGTATTTCAAAAGTTTCCAGCTATCCCACAACTTTCCAACAGCAAATATGTCGCAGTACTTGTGCGAGACGAGTGGGTCCATGTTAAGTGCACACATTATGTTTTCTCTTTTGTCAAGTTAGTTCGAGATCTACTTAACCGATAGCCGCGCCCAAATCATGGCTTCATTATGCACGCAGTCACCATTTACAATACTGTAGCACATAAATAATTTTTGTTGTCACTATTTATTAAGTGTTTTGCAATTTACTGACCACATACAGTAAAAAAACTCATTTCATGTCGGATTCATGCAATATTTGTATATATGATTTCTATATCATCCCTTTGATCAATGTTATAAGTACAGTCAATCAAGCATAAAAGGTGCTAAGACGTCATTGTACGCTAAGAGCGACAACCGTGCTGAATGAAAATATAAAATTATTATTACCGTTGGGTTTACCCTAGATCATACCAAACATTAATTCGGCAAAAATTAGGTATGATCAATCTAGTTCTTGAATTCAGAAAGGTGGAAACATCTAAGTGTTGTTCCATGCTGTGGGCAAGAGTGACCGTCACCTAGGAATCATTAACATTTTGCGACAGATACTACTCCGATCAAGACACACCATAAAACGTGTTAAGTTAGAAACGAATTGTTGCAGTATTGTTTAAAGAAAGATCATCCTGTTGCTACGTTACGGCGCTAAATCAAAGTTTTGTTTTACAACAACGGCTATGATTCAGGAACGGAAGGGCAGATGTGTAATATTTTTACTGCAGATTGCAATTAACCATCGGCATATAATGGCTGAAGTATTTTTATGTATGTGCCACTTTCCAAGAGCAGGCAGGAAACAAATCTCACTATTAAACCCAAATTACGTCGAATTTTATTGTGTCCGCCTATAACATGCTAAAGTGACATGTTAAAAGTTTTCACAACATACTTGACCTACGCTATTGTACGTTAGCCTGACCTCTTGCCCCTAACCGCTTTAGCAATTGAATAAGTAAAGAAAAACAAGCAATTTTGAGTCAGATTCTCGTGGTATTATTGTTGTTACTATAACGTGAGAAAGGCGGTAGGCATTTGGTTTGAAAGTTGACAACGGTTATATCTATACGATGCGTAATGCACCATCATATTTTCCTAACTTCGCCCAATGTACAGCATAGATTCCTAACTGCAATATTGCTGACCAAAATTCGTTTATATATATTTGGCTGTTATAATTTGTGGAGTGGGAATAGTTGCAATTATTTGGGTTATGTTATTGCTTTGCCTGTGTCGATTTTGCGACAAATGAAAACTATTGAGTTCATTCCAATATTTATATGTGGCTTCAAAATTGGGGTGAAAATATATTCCGAATCAGAAATAATCAAATGTTAATGCTATCTTCTGTACCTTTGTAAGGAATACTCCGATTTATTTAAGCTTCAGCTATGAATGATTGACATCTATTAATTGAGTTTATCAGTTATCCATTTCGTCTGATGTTGATTTGATCTGGTTAGCAAATAACTAAAAGCAACGGCGCTAAACTACTAAACCCATAAGTCTCGGTGCAGCATTTAGATCAATACGCTTGCTTTACCTATTAAATAACAATATGTTGAATTCAATACAACCGGATATTTAAAGCCGACTTTCCGCCAGTTGGTAGTCTTGAGGTTTTTGTTTTTTGGGCAAATTTAAAACATTTTTGCTCAGTCTTGTGTTGAAAATTGGCGATAAGCATGTGTGCACGTCTAAATGTTACTGTTATATATCCTAAATTTCACGACTTTAGTAGACCGAACCACGAGGTTCAGATTGTAGCTTAGCTAAAAATAACACGCAATAAATCAAATAATACAAATAAAGTAATTGTGTTGTTTTCCTTCATAAACAAATTTGTATTTGTGTTTCCAATAGCTGTTCATAAAGGCAGCGTGTTTGCTATTTTGTTGAAACAAAATCGGTTGTAAAGGATTAAGTCCACAAAAACATAACATTATGGCATCAAAGTCGCTAAAGTTAAGCAAGCTAAGGTGATACCGAAGTTTCAGTGTAATGGATAGAAAAAATTGTCAATAGTGCCAAAAACGTGCGGAATTTGGAAACGGAAAATTTTGAAAATCGTGAATTTAGAATACTAGAAACGATAAAATTATAATTTAGTAAAGGGGACTAGAAAACGTAAATTTGGGAAGTTGGTAATTCGGAAATTGGATACGTGGTGCTACGGAATAGAAACTAAAAACCAAAGTTCGTCAAATGTTTCAAACTGGAATTTATAAAATAGGAAATTTTGAAACTATGTAAATTGATAAACTCAGAAAGTGGGAATATAAAATTTGGGAATTGTGCAATGTCGAGCTTGAAATGAAGCATTAGTTTTCTAATGAAACAGTGGATTTAGAAATTGAACGATTATGTAATTACGAAACCGGCAATTGGGAGGTTGAAAAACTAAGAATTTGGTAGTCGTCACTTCGGAGTCGGAACACTAAACTTTGAAATAGTAATCCGGGGTTTTGGAAACGTTAAATTGGTAACTTGGTAAAATGATAACTGGCAGCTTAGAAATCGGAAAAATAAAAAATGAGGAGCGGGCAATTTAGAGATGGGATAAGTGAACGGAGAAAATCAACAAGTACAAAATTCGAAACCTGTATAAGAAATTGGTATATCTAGAAGTTGGGTGTTTTTTCTGCATGGCCTAACCGTGTAATATGCGTGTAAAATAATTACTAGCAAATAAAACTTAGAGAATGGTTGTAAACATAATATACAAATTCAAATGGTAAATTCTATGATTTACAACACAATATCCTTTTTAACATGAATAGATATATGCGTGTAAAAATAAATACATACGCATATGTAGTATGGCAGTTTAAGGGCAATTTGGCAAATATATGTAAAAGCGCTGTGACTAGCTAAACTCCAATTCACTATCACTGAATGTACGATCAGCACACATCGAAAATATAAAATCGGAAAAGAAATTTACAAAAATAAAATTGTTAATTAGACTTTGGGCTGTGAGATCCTAACTTGAGCTTGGTTATTTTAAATATTCTAAACTATACTACCTTACTGGTATTGCGCAGGTTTGTTCAACTGCGAAATAAATCTGTATTCGGTAGTGTATTACGTTTCATTTTGCCACAAAACAGAGTTTACATTGTACTGCTTTATGTGAATGAATTTTCCGAAGCAATCTCTTTAGTATAATTAAGTCACATTTTGTAACGTTTTTGTTAACTGTTCTGCTTCAACAATCTCCCACAAAGCCACTTCGGAGCTGCTACTAAGTACCTTAAACTTCACAGAGCAGTAACCGTAAACGTAGCCGCAAACGTTCAATACGCTATATACTGAGTTAATGTAACACTTGTTTAGTTAATTGAACCTGTTTGAACCTTTTGTGAATGCAAAGATTAATGTCCATAATTTATTATATACAGTTAATACGTGTGGAATGGAATGTAAATCCTGTCTTACATTATGTTGCTTCCATTAAAACCTGATACGTAAAGCGAACAAGTCCGCGAAGTATTGTTTAACGTAACTAACACATGTACTTCGTGGTTGTAATTTGGTTCAGTCTGAACGTTTTTCTGTAACTATATAAGACAGAGACATAATTTACCACCGCGATATTCATTCCGATATATGAATATATTTGTCGAATTGCTGTTGGTGTAACATAGCAATGCTCAATTATATCGACGATAAAAATGTAGTGTTTGACATTGGAATTGATGGTATGGGCGAAAACGGGAACAGCCTAGTACCTGACTGTGTTAAAACAACGCAATTGGCATTTGAAGCCGCTGGATTGAAGTACAAGTTGATAACATCAACTGATGGACTGTTTGGCAGGCCTCAAACTAAAGACCACAATAGCACTGGAATATTTACGGATATGAATAGTCATTTAGTCGATATCAGTTTTGGATGTATGGCGTTGACATATGATCGTGCCATCTCACCAAATACTAGTTACTTCAGCACATCCTGTGACGCACCTAATTTGGGATTTGCTATAAATTCAATGGCATTGTGGCTAAATAGCAAGCTTGTTGTGTGGGAATTAATGCCATGGTTTATATGGATATTATTCGTTAGCCTAAGTGTTGTTTTGAATACTACTTCAGTCGAAAGCAAAATCCATCGTATTGCATTCAGTGGCTTTTCTTTAACCATGTTCGTCAATATTTATTTCAACAACGTCATAGTCGAACACCGAATTCTTCAAAACAAACCTCCATTTGTTACTACGGCAAGTGCTGTTGAAGCTGTAATAACTGATGGGTATAAACTAGTTTTACAAAACGGTACTGCCGCGGGGTCGTCACATTTGATTAAAGATTTTAAAATGCTATTGGAACGATACCCAAACAATGTAATCCACCGTGAAACTATCAAATCTGTATATTTTGCCATTAGACATAACGAAAGGTATTTCACTGTCGATGTTGAAGATTTTATACTTGAAAACACTAACAAAATTCCTGAAATAGTGGCAGTTTCTAATAAAAACTACGATCCTATTTTAACAGCAGTCTACTACTACAGCAATGTATCGTACAAAATTATATCTAATTTGAGACTGGCCTTTTTGCATTTGTGCGACCACGGTATTGCTAGTAAGGAAACTGTGTACAAACGACGAACTGCAGAATATAAAAACAAGAGAAAACAACAAATTAATGCCGTCAACGCCATATCGATAAGCGAATTAAAACCATGTTATATATTTATAATTCTTATAGCTGCTTGTATTATGGTCAAAACTGCTGAACTCTTTATATCGCAGTTTCGCGTTTTTGTCGATGTATGTACTAAATGTGTGATCTAGCAAGGCACTTTTCAAACTCGAAGTGACTTGATTTTCATACTTCAATCAATATAGCCATAGCAATGTGTTTGTCTTCATTGTTAGGCCATACAAGCAGCAATCTAGTGTACCAAATTTTAAAATGGGCACACTCAAGAACCGATAAACGCAAAGTTAGAATATTGTGAATGTGAGGAAATTTAAGCTAAAAAAGCTTAGTCAATAAGACAAAAATGCATTCTTACAAAAACATCTTCTCCACATAAAATACGTTCTGTTCAAATTTTTATAAATACATATACTTCAGTTTAAATAATATCGAAAAATAACCGTTAACACGTAACATATATCCGAATTACAGCTATGATATAATTAAAGCAGTTTATTATAAGATATGTCCATTGTCAATTTAGAGTAAATCTTTTGGTATTTCATAACATAATAGTTTACTTACAAGAACATCTTCTCCACATAAAATACGTTCTGTTCAAATTTTTATAAATACATATACTTCAGTTTAAACAATGTCGAAAGATAACCGTTAACACATAACATATATCCGAATTACAGCTATGATATAATTAAAGCAATTTATTATATGTCCACTGTCAATTTAGACTAAATCTCTTGGTATTTCAAAACATATTTACTTTACTGTCCACAAATTTTCAACGATTCGAATATATTTGTTCTGCAATTTCAGTACATTGCTTAACTGTCTAACACCGATTTCTAAGACAGGAATATCATACTGCAGTGGCGCTTTCACATGATTGTGCTTTAAAACATCAAGATTCGCTGCACTGGACTGAACTTCGCTAAAATCAAAAGTACACACTGAGCGGTATACCTGTGGCATGCGTTTGACAGCATTTAAGCACAATAGAAGCTTGGAATGCATATCGACTCCATCAAGAGCGAACTTACCACGTTTGCTGGTATCAATCATAGAAGTACAATAAACCTAGTAATTTAAAATTGCACATTTAAGCGCTACTGCGTGTTCGCATTCTAGGCAAACATCAAGACATTAAATTAATATGCAGCTTTTAAACACAAGCTGTATGATCGTTTGTGTGCCGCCGACAGGGCGCTTTTGCAGTATTAAGATATTCCAGAATCAATATAAAAATATTTTTATTGGGTCATCCGCGGTAAACTATTCAAAGCATAAACGCATGTGTTAAATGTTCATTGTTTCTCAACCTATATTGTTCCATTACATGCGTTCACTTAAGAATATATTTTATGCTGTCATCAAAACTATAAAACGCTATGCGCCTGTGTTTTTAAACGGGAATGCGTAGCTAAATTTACGCTATATATCACTCACGTTTATAAAAGTATATTTACTGCACACCGCAGCCAGTGCCAACGGTTTGAATCAACGTAACTTGGTTCACGGACATTAAACACCTCAACTGACGCACTGTTACTTGTAACAGGGTCTACAAATGCAACAACAGTCATATGCTGAAGCACAAATTATCATTTGTACCTACCATGTTCAAGTCGCGATTTTGAATCAAATTCCTATTAGGAAGTGCAGTGAAGCGAACAATTATTGCCTGATGTATAGTGGCTTAAAATGTTGTAGCTGCTGCAATGATATTCGTATCTGCTATGATGTATCTACCGGATTATACAGGCGGCAAATCGGCTGCGCTCTATTTAAGTTTTGCCATGATGGCAGTAATAACTTTACATGTAAACTAAACCAAATTTATTAGCTAAAGCCAAAACAATCCGTACTCTATATATTGCCGATAATTGTGGGTTTTATTATTCTGTTGCGTGGCAACACATGACAACAACTTTGCCAAGCATAAACAATTAAAGCAATTCTAACGTTACATAAACAAATTCGAAGCTGCTGGACATGGATGCTCTAAATGTCTCCACAGCAATAAAAGACACTATTATCTTATAACGAATTGTTAATATTTATTTAAAAGATATAGAGCGTTTCCGTTTGAGTAATAAAATGGACACTTTGTGTTTCGTGCAGTATTTTTGTGTTCACCACACAATTTTGCCGTAATACTGCGAAAATTTACGCTGCGCGATTTGCAGCATTTCCACGTTGAATAAAATGGTTTTCATGGTCACTCTATGTAACACGAAGAAATTGTTGTTTGCCAAGCCTATCTGTTCGCCGACACCATCCATCTACCAAGCAAGCAACATTTACATCCACCTGAAAGGCTCACGCGAAAAAGTTTGAAAGTTGACAAATTGGGGAAAAAGTGACAAAAAATGGCGCAAGAATTGTTGAAAAGTTTAGGAGAAATTAGGTAAATTGGTAAAAATTGAAAAATATTAGAAAAATTGAGAAAAATTATGTTGTTAAAAACTTCGAAAATTATGTTGTTAAAAATTTCGTACCTTTCCCTCCCCGATCTATGTAGCCCTCACACAACTGCTCTTGTACACCTATGCTGTACATCTAGCACGAAACTTCTAAGATGAAATTATGTATCTACATATGTCTACAAACATGAAGAGCCTCAACACAGGTGGGGGGGTAGCCCTCATAATAGGGAGATTGGCGTTGCCCCAAAGTGGTGGGGATCCGAACCTCTGACAGATGATATCTATGCTTTATGTGGCATGCCATGAACGTGCTCACCAATCGCCAGTAATGGATACCCCAATGATAATACAGTGATATAATGATATATTCATTTGTTTTATTGAAGGTATTGAATTAATCAAGCTACGATATCTCCCAATAAAATATGCTATTTGTCCTGTACGATTGAAAGTACTATTGTATGAAACCGCGTACAGTACAGTATTTGCAATTAACTTTCAATCACATACTAATATTACATGGAAACTACGATATGCATCCACAAATTTGATTAAATTTAAATGTTTTTATAATTTGGGGTTCCAAATCTGATAAAATATGACGTTTCCCGATTTGACGTCGCTTTCATTTTGTTTGTACAGAGGAAAGTCGTTTGAAATCTGCCGTTCCCCAATGAATTTATGCAAATTAATTGGCGCCAAAAACGTCGTTGCGATTAGCGCTGCTGCTGTATCGTTATAATACGGTTTTTCTCAAAATTTCGAATACAAAATAAAAACCATATAACACTAACCGCACACCAACTAATTTTCGTTCACTTCATTATGAAAAGTTACATTGGATCTATATAAATCAGATCTGACCGGTTTGACGTCGAAATCAAAGCCAACTTTTAATTTTAATCATCTTTGTGTAGTGCACATCTAGTGGCAGTTCCTGCATTCTATATTGGATTATCTAGAGCCCCTATGTGACAAGTCAGCACAGTGATATGACCAAGCTTGCTTCGTGAGAAAACCACAATAGCATGTGCATAGCACATGTTTGCGAGAATCACGCATGGTTTACTGAACATCGTTAGCCTCAATATTCAACTTTTAACGGTGTTTATTAAGGCTGACAGTATTGTTGGTCATCTAAGGGAAACATCGTTTTCGGAAATTTATAGCTTGAGCTAAATTAGTTTGAACCCGGAACTGAAACCTTGTATATTTATCATGCCATTGCAGAATATTGTTTGCACTGTGATATATGAAAACTTTGGTTGCGGCTCACTGCTGCAGTCTTTGTGAAATTATGGCTGCAAAGCATTTTGGACTTCAAGTTACTTCTGCATCTGTTTGCAGTAATGAGAGGTCAGAATACATTTAAATATCAAATTATTATATCCTTCCGATCGGAAGGACAGAGCATTTCGGCAATTCTGTCCTTCAAGTTACTTCTGCATCTGTTTGTAGTAATGGAAGGTCTGAATACATTTAAATATCAAATTATTATATCTTTCCGATCGGAAGGACATCGCATTTCTGCAATTCAGTCCTTCAAGTTACTTCTGCATCTGTTTGTAGTAATGGAAGGTCTGAATACATTTAAATATCAAATTATTATATCTTTCCGATCGGAAGGACATAGCATTTCTGCAATTCTGTCCTTCAAGTTACTTCTGCATCTGTTTGTAGTAATGGAAGGTCTGAATACATTTAAATATCAAATTATTATATCTTTCCGATCGGAAGGACATAGCATTTCTGCAATTCAGTCCTTCAAGTTACTTCTGCATCTGTTTGTAGTAATGGAAGGTCTGAATACATTTAAATATCAAATTATTATATCTTTCCGATCGGAAGGACATAGCATTTCTATAATTCAGTCCTTCAAGTTACTTCTGCATGTTTGTAGTAATGGAAGGTCAGAATACATTTAAATATAAAATTATTATATCTTTCCGATCGGAAGGACATAGCGTTTCTGCAATTCTGTCCGTGTATTTTGCCTATGGTAGAATCACATATAGCGTACATCGTTTATCTATCTATTGAAACAAAACTTTTGTCAAATTTGAAACACTGTATGACGTAGACATAATTTAACGAAAATCGTATGTTTAAAAAAGTAACATTTTAGAATCATAGCTAATAGATTTAAAAGCTGGAGGGAGGATTAAAAAGTTCATCAGTAATTTTATTCGTTCTACATAGAAGCCACAAATTTATGAATGCTGCTAAATTAGAGGCACCCAATAATTTTTATGTGTGCTGGTAGTATAGTAAGAGCGCACAATATGCGACAGAATTATGCAAACGCTTTATTGGCGAAATAACTACTGAAATACAAGCCAATTACCCCACATAAAATGCAAACACATGAACAAAATTTTACATGGCCCATGTCATTGCACGTCCGAGTATATTCCCTGAATTTGCTGATTACATGTACAGGTTTCGAATTACAAAGGACACTCGACTGAAACTAGTCCTGAATTGTCGCATTTTACGGCATGGTGCTTATTGTGCGACACCCTGGTCTTAAAGTGTGACAACCTGGCCCTAAAGTGATACAGGGCTAAAATACGTTGCTAAAGCTGCTGTATATAGCTGAACTGTTTGGTTTCATTATCTTTAGATGCTAAAACAAGTTGTCTACGCCATTGAGTAAAGCTGAAACAATGAGACATAAGTTGAAACTAAATGCTTTTATCGGATAATGACGAAATACCGCCAGCTCCAGTCAGTTTCACCCAAGAACACGATTTTGCATTGATCTAAAGTATTGAATTAAACAAAAAACATTGTCGCCAGAATCTTTCTTAGTCAACCAGCACTTGTCGTAAAAGACCATTTAACATCATTAAAGGCTCCGAAAACCCAGTGACACGAAACGTGCGAACGCGTTGCTGATACCATACGAACCGAGAGCATATTGATGGAAATATACTAGAAATTAAGCAAAATATTGGAAACATGAAACAAATTAAACAGACAAATATGTATCTTTAGTAAAAGCTCAAAGAAAAATCCGTAACTCAGTGATAAACGAACACAAACCAGTCCACATTTAGGCCGAGCAGTCTATACAGAAATAGTATTTCTTGATCGCTGTACCACCACACGCTTCATGTTGCCACGCACCACAATCGGAACAATGAATCCAAGAAATGTCTACATCAAAGTAAATACCGTTACAAATTTTAGACAAATGCCGTTTAACTTTTTTAACTTTATTGTTCTTCTCGAAAGCAAACGAAGTTGATGGTTGCTCCTGCATAATTCCTTCACTATTTAATTTTCTTTTCAACTGCTTAATGTGATGCTTTCTAGTCAGTCACGCTTCTGTCTGACGCCTATATCCTAAAGCAGTCGTCGATTGCTAAACATTAGGTGCAATTCGGGGTCCCATTTCGCCAAATCGAACAGTAGTGCAAGTAGTTGTTTTAATAGTATGATAACTGGATTCACGTAACTGCACTTCCTTTCGCCCGAAACAGACATCAAACTGTTGGAGAGTGTTTATTTCCGTGGAAAAGCTTGAGACTGTTGGTCAACGTTGGTTTGTACAGCGGGAATTGGGTTTTCCGCGGCAATAAACGTGGTTTCCTTATAAGAGTACTGAGATTTTCATACTGATCGTATGTCATGTCAACGGGCGCCTACGATAGGTCTGTAAAAATCGATATTATGTTCATGTAATACCGATTCAACACACGATCGGAGACATGAGCTGTGATCTGCTACAAAAGGTGAACTTTGCGATATTGCGTTAACAAATGGCGCCTATTCTGGAGTCGATTCCGCCACAGTAGGCGTTGTTTCAATCAAATCTTCATCTGAGCTAATGGAGTTCTCAGTAGTTGCCTGTTCTGAGCATCGTTTTCGTAAATGATCACCGAGAATCAGTCTGCTTCGATCCACTTTTGCCGCATCGACTTTTGCCGCATCGACTTTTGCGGCATATCCAAGTATTAGTAATTACAGAACGCGCCAATCGCGGCTTGGCTGTTTTAGACTACGCTGCACTGAATACGGCGCCGAAGTTTCGCCGATTTATTATTTGTCCGCCATTTGACCCTCAACTCGGAGACAGCGGTACGCCAGCTAGCCTTCAGTAGGTTGTAAACCCACACATCTAGTGGTTGGAAGCCATGTGTGCTGAGCGCCGGCAGACAAATAACAGGCGAGTATCATTCTGCCAGAACATTTGTTAAATCCAAATATAATTCTTTTATTTAGTATTAGTTTGTAACACCGTTTATACTTATATATTGCTATATAAGTGTTTATATTTACGTATAATCAGATATCGCTATGTTCATCTGAGCAGAGATTCAAACAAGGCATGTCGTTATACTACATGCAAACCTTGTTAAACCTAGTGTTTGCTTAAAAGATTGTCCGTGCAAAATGTAACCTCGTTTTCAAAACATTTCCTTCAGATGTTATATTACTGGATCAGCATATGGCAGAATGGAATTTTTCGGTTAATTAGTTTATAGCTAATGTTGTGTATATCTTGAATATAGCCGAACGTTCGGTTACAGACCAATGTGATTAGTTTATAAACTAGTGCAACAACGCATCATACGAATCGAATATTTATCATCCTTTAGTCTATCAAGTAAGCCACTAATTATTAAATCCCCTAATTAGTATTTCGGTATTTGCAGTTTTAAACGCTTTAGTCCATGGATATCTACAAATTATTGCACATATCCTCGGCTTTATAAAAGATTTATTGCATGAGACCCATATCTTTTTCAAAAAACATCCACACCACGTAAAAGCGTTAAAATATATTATTTTTCATTACTACACAACATTATTTTGCCGTAAGATAGATAACCCTGTTTGTTGGTTACCTCACAAATGCAAAGTTTTATCACAACGGTTCTAGTTCAAGAACATATGAGTGGATACTCGTATTATTTACCAAAGATGGTGTTTAACTATAGGCTCTGTAAGCGTTCTAAAGCTGATAATTGTAACTTTCTCAAAAAACGCTGACTGTTTTCTATCAGAGGAATTTCATTATATAAATTTGTAGAATGTGTGGAATTTCAGGAAAAAGATATATATTTTCATTAGCAGGAAAGTTGGTATTATTTTTCTAATCAGCATCATCAATTAGAACGTTTACAACAATATTTTGTTGCGCCTTAGCAGTATATGATGTTGGATTGGTTTCTTATATCTTACATAATAAAGTAATATTATGCAACAATAAATATAGAGTAGTTACCATTATAAAGTACAATTGGTAAATGAACAAAGACAACGCTCTTCTTCATTGGTGAACCCGAGGTGATGGACCGCGCGTCTGTTTCAACATTAGCCAACATATTTTTCAAATGGCAAGGAAAGACATGGAATAACTTCGGAGTTTTCATAAATGGGGAACTACGATAATGGAATAGATGTTACACTAGTACAGCAACAAGCGTTGAAAAAGACCATTATTGGAAATTTGAATTGATCAAAAAAATAAACTGATTATCACTGCAATACATTGGAGAAAAATCAATGCAATGGTAACGTTGGTTTTTTGATATTTTAATGGCACCAAATTACTAAAATGTAAATAGACTGTGCATTTGAAATGATGGACATTAAATTATAAAATAATTTTCAAATAATTCTGTTATTTTTGGTCAAGAATGAAGTTATTCATTACGTTTGTTTGTATTATTCAGCACCTGTTACATTTAAATGTAGGCGAAAATGTTTGCTTTCCTAAATCAAAAAACTGCACACAATGGTACAAATACGGTTTTCTCCAAGTTTCCCTGATCTTAAGCAAGCCATATTCACACACATTGTTTATAAAAACTTCGTTTTTTACAAAATGTATAAAGTGTGAATGCTTGTGTATGTGCATGAAAATGTCATATCGCCATCGCAGCGGGCTTATTTGGCGTTTAATTATTTCTGGCGATATAGAACTTAACCCTGGCCCAATCGATTTCCAACAATATACTAAGGCTAATTTTGAAACAGCGTTGCGAATTTTAAATGAAAATAATGCCGAATATGAAATTCCGGTCAAAATAACAAAGGACGAACTGATCGCACGTGTCCAAACTCACGGCGAAACAGTTGCTGGCATCGTCCTAAATTCCATCAAACCGTCACGTAATCCCATAGCCGGCAATAATAATGAAGCTAGTGAAGAGGCTGGTAGAACTGTGAAATTGCCTGATTTTTTTGAAACAGAAACCAAGCGTTGGTTTGAAATGGTCGATCAAATGTTGACCGGAACAACCGAATTGGTTCGCAAAAATAGCCTCTTGTGAGCCGTTCCTGTATCGGCACTAAAACAAAGCGGCGCAGAAGTAACACTTTCGTATGAAGAAATAAAAAATCAAATTATACGGCATTTCGACGAAACTGCCGAACAAAAATTGCAAAAATTACTTAGCGAGCAAACGCTTGGTGATCAGAAGCCATCGTCAGCGCTTCGCCACCTCAAACAGTTGGCGCCAAACAGTGAAAATCTCGTAAAATTGAGATTTTTTGAAATTCTACCAACTGAAATTCGGGTTGTGTTGAGCACCTTAAGTGACGACACAACTTTAGATAAATTAGCAGAAGCCGCTGATAAAATGAGCACTCAGATGCCTCGAGCGAGTACTGCAGCTGTATCATCAAAAGCTGCAACAAGCTCGCAGGACGAAATTTCAGAATTAAAAGAGAAGGTAGAAATGCTAACAAATGCGATTATGGCCATGAAAACAGATCGCAAAGACCAGCGTCCAAGCAGGAGCAAGAACAAAAATAAAAATTTTCGAGGACGTAGCGGGTCGACAAAAAGGTACAATAATCGCGGTAGGAGCTCGTCAAAATTTCGAGATACTAAAAATTACAAGAAAAATGGCAGCTGGTGTTATTATCACTACATGTATGGTGATAACGCACAAAAATGCGATCAGCCTTGTAAATGAGTCCCATATTCGGGAAACGCAAGGCCTCCGGCGCCCCAGCGGCAGGAGTCGGAGTGAACACTGTCCACGTCGCCGCTGAACCAGTGGGCCGCTTTATAGCAGATACTGGAACCGATTGTTGTCTTTTACCACTTAAAATGTTAAATATTGGCAAGAAAATTAATAAAACAACACCAACTCTTTCAGCGGCAAACAAATTGCCAATTAAAACATTTGGCTATAGGCGGCTGACATTTAGAATTGAGTTTCTAGACCGTGATTTTACATGGAATTTCATTATTGCCGATATTGCTGAACCAATAATTGGCAGAGATTTTTTAAGTCATTACAAACTTCTTGTCGATCCCAATAGCAATACACTAGCCGAAAAGTACAAAACTAACGGCCAAGTTTTCGCTATAAACACCACTCCAAAACAAAAACAAAACCTGAAGGCTCTGCTCAAACAATTTTCACACATATTTGGTGAGATTAAACATTCTGATAAAGTTATGCATCCAGTAAAACATTTTATAACCACTACGGGACCGCCTGTTTTTGCGAGACCAAGGCGCCTTTTTGGCAACAAACTTAAAATAGCAAAGGAATATTTTGCAAAACTGGAAAAGCAAGGTATAGTATATCGGGGCGAATCACCCTGGGCCACCCCATTACACATAGTTCCAAAAAAAGATCTCACGGATCCATGGAGGCCCTGAGGAGATTACAGGCAACTCAATCGCATAACAATACCGGATAGGTACCCATTGCCAAATATACCAGATATTACTAACGAATTAAATGGATGCACTATTTTCTCAAAACTTGATCTTGTTAAAGCGTTTCATCAAATACCAATTGCTGAAAAAGATCAATGTAAAACAGCAATAACAACACCATTCGGTTTGTTCCTATACAAACGAATGCCATTCGGGTTGCGGAATGCAGCCCATAGTTTTCAACGTCTTATTGACATGTCGCTCCAAGATTTGCCTTTTGCAAAGGCATACATGGATGGCATCTTGGTAGCCAGTAGAAGTGAATCAGAACACTTCAACCATTTGAAAATGGTATTTGAACGTTTAAGTACCTACAACCTCCGCTTGAAGCAGAGGAAATGCGAATTTTTTTGTCCAAGAGTAGCCTTCGTAGGAATTGAAGTTTCAGCAAATGGAATAAAACCAATTCCTGACAAAATAGCTGCTATTGATAAAATTGCCAAGCCAATAACAGTACGGGAGTTGAAAAGCTTCCTAGGTGTCGCTGGCTTTTATCACCGGTTTGTAAAAAATTTTCAGGCATAGCGGCACCACTAACAACACTAACACGCGGTCATTCTAAAAAAAGCAACGCGAAACTTGAGTGGAACGTTCAGGCTACTGAAGCGTTCGAGCAACTCAAAAGCTCATTGAAAAAGACAATTCAACTGGCATTTCCCGAATGCCAACGCAGAACTTGAACTTACTACTGATGCATCATCAGTAGCAGTAGGTGCAGTAATACATCAAGTAATTGGTTCGTATAAGAAGCCAATTTTATTTTTTTTGAGAAAACTTAGGAAGACCAAAGCCCCAAAATCAACTTTTGATAGAGAGCTTCTGGCTGTCTTTTTTGAGTTTAAAACATTTCAATTGGCTCCTTGGAGTAGAATTTTTGTGTAGTAACAGACCACAAACCTTTGCTAGGAGCCATGACTATAAAGACACCAGCACCTCAGCAAGCGCGATGGCTGTCTTACATCTCTGAGTTTAATTGCACGTTTCAACACATATCTGGTGCACAAAACATCGTGGCAGATAACTTTGTCACGATCGATAAATGCAATTTCAGCGTCATTTGATGAAGAGTTTTCTAAGAAGTCACAGCAAGCTGATCAAAATCTAACAAATTATTTTTAATAAAACAAAAAGACCGCTTGTTGAAAAAAGCATAGAAGGTGTCGAAATAATTTGCGATAATACTGCTTTGCGACCCTTTGTGCCAACCAAACATCGGTCTAAAATTTTTAAACAAGTCCACGAGTTGTCCCATGCTGGCCCACAAGCAACACTGCGCCTTGTTAAAGACAAATATGTGTGGCCGGGAATGAGCAAAGACATTCCACCTATCGGCCAAACATTGTGAGACACTGCCAAAAAGCGAAAATTTGGCGGCACACAAAAGGACGTATAGGTGAAATGCCAACCAGTGCACGATTTCACACTGTGCATATTGATTTGGTAGGTCCATTAACACCGTCCCACGATCATAGATACATAGTAACAATGGTAGACAGGTTTACTCGCTGAACAGAAGTTTGTGCCTGTAAAAGATACGTATTGAGTAAGAAATCCGTAGTAAGGGCATTCTTAAGTGCGTTGGGTGAGTCGTTTTGGCGTGCCACGCGTTATCATTTCAGATCGTCTGGCTCTCAGTTTTGAGTCTGCAGTTTGGAACCTACTCATGTGCCAGCTAGGAAATTAAAAGAAAAGCGTACAACAGCTTTTTATCATCCCGCATGTAACGGGGCAATCGAGCATTTTCATAAAACATTAAAAAATGCCCTGCACGCAACTGGAAAGGCTCCAAACTAGGTACTCATCTTACCGCTTTTTATCCGTGGACTTGGTCAACAAATAAGTGAAGAAGGCTTTAGTCCTTCCCAACTTGTGTTTGGTTCAAACATGAACTTCCGGTTCAATTTTTAGTTCCAATGGAAACAAAAATAACATCACCTACACATGAATATTTAGCGAAATTTTATTTAGCTGTTGAGATTTTCCAAAACCGCAACGTTCGCACAATGCGGCTCATTTCATACCGAAAGATTTAGAAAATTCTACACATGTTTGGGTATACAACATCACCAAAAATTACCTCGCTAAGTGACCGCTACTGCGGCGCACAAGTTATCGCTTGAAAGATGATGAAACAGTAGCGGTAAAGCTGGGGGGTAACAACGGGAAAGTGTCTCTAGACAGGGTAAAACTCACTTTCCAACAGTCAATCATCAGTTCGGATAAGTCCGTTCAGCCGGCAAACCTTTCGGCAGCCGGAAAAATAAAAGAAAATTTGCAAGATGAGTCGGCTCAGCCATTGCTGGCGGAAGGATACTGTCGTTATGGCAAAATTTCGACACTTTTCGCCTTGGCCGGGGCTTTCGTTATTATCAAATGCGAATTCAACATCGTTAAAACGTACTGCTTATTGACAAAGGGATTACGGTGATGTTAAGACTTTTTGGCACTAATAAATTTGCCTTAGTTCCGGGGAGCAATATCGCCACATCTGGACCGGGTTATCGCTGGGCGTAAAGCGTTAAGTAAAGCGGTGCGCCAGAGCTAATGATTTCATTTCCGGCAAGCACGAATTTGAAAGCGCGAAACAAAAACATCAACGAGTAACGAACAGAGCTTCTTCGACTTTTTCAATAACGAAAATGTATATTGACGTTGATATTTTTATTTGATATTTAACGGTACTTGCAGAGGTGATACTGACTAAGTGTTGAGGCGATAGTAGTAAGCCTGGGATGAATCGGTATCGCACAGTATTGTGGAATACAAAAATGTCGCTATCTGTTGCACAAAGTAACGTTAAATAATGTGGTATACACTAAGTTGACGAGGCTTTTATTCAGCATTTCTTTAAGTAACATATTTCTGCGAAGACGAAATGCGAGCGGGCGGCATCCATTCGTACAGAGCTGGTGCGCTATTTTGGAGAAACACATCCACTATCCCATTTGCATGAAGCAAGTTCCTTGGCATACTGGGCCCAGAATGGAATAGTGCCCAGCAGGGTTATCAATTTTCAAAAGCAACGTTGGGACTGGATCCCAATACTGCAGCGAAACTTCAGGACGAATGCAAAGAGCCCTAAAGAAGCAAAAAACCTTTGGAAGCAGATGGCGGATGAGGCGCGCACGAATCTTTGAATATCCTGAAAGTAGCAGTCATGCTAAATATAGAGTTGGAAAAATTTCCAACAAAGCACTTCACTCCACTCATATCTTTTATCGACGGGTATTCGACAATTACACGAAGCAGACCCGTTTGATCATTATGGGGAGAACCTAGAAATGAAGCAGGCAAAATATTAATGAATCTGCGAAGTCTTTTAGGAGGAAGTCGAAACTGTTTTCCTGATACTTAAGTATCGTCATGAGTGATTTTACTCTGAAATTCATCAATTTTCGCGAAATCAGCCAAAAAACCCGACATTTTGTAAAAGGGATTTATTCTACCTGGTGCAAAGCTAGAGTTTTTGATGTCGGCAGCCCCATGGTTGGTTAGCAACTATGTGAAAAACGTAATTATATTTGGTGGAACGACAAACTTTCACTTTCGACGAAAGAAAACAAAAAAGCAAAACCGAGACCAAAAAACTGGCTAAAAAAGATATCAATTTCGCACAATTATTTGAAAGCCTTTTACCCTTCGACTAAATTGCATATATGTCATGTTCCAAATAAAGGCTCTTCTGAAAATAACGAGGAAAAAGACTTAACTCACATATTCAACTCTACAACGAAAATGTTGAATGACTTCAGAAGATCAAGAACTTATGCACAAACTAATGAGGTAGTAGAACTACCATATTTTGAAGACATGGAATTATCAGATGGACTTCATTTTTCGGAAGAAGGGAACAAAAAAGTTCAAGAAACTTTGCTGAAACATGTCAAAAGTTACTGCTCTTGAATATATTTTGATGCTGGTGCCATTAATTTAGCAAGGTACCGAGATTATTATTATTGTGGTTTTTTATTTCAGCAATCGAAGCTACACCTTTTAAAAAGGAGTTCTGTGTTAAGCGTTCTAAAGCTGATAATTGTAACTTTCTCAAAAAACGCTGACTGTTTTCTATCAGAGGAATTTCATTATATAAATTTGTACAATGTATAGAAAAATTACCGAGAAAAAGATATATATTTTCATTAGCAGGAAAGTTGGTATTATTTTTCTAATCAGCATCATCAATTAGAACGTTT
>JASANE010012054.1:0-13611 GCA_030248225.1 Trileptium ribeirensis | reverse complement strand
TTGTTTCAGTTACGTGTGCTCTAGGCAAAATGAAATTATACAAGTTCACACAGTGTGCGAGCGAAGAAAACTTACGTACTCAAGCATGTTTAATAAATGTATGGTAATGTAAATGATAAGTTCAAATTTTTATGGTGCGGTGACATGGGCCATTGTAATGATATGACATTTTTGTTAGTTTTAAGAAACTCGCAAAGGCCCATGTAACACAAATATACAAAGCAAATTTCTTTTAAAAGTAGAGATGTCAATGCCGATATAAAGTCAATTTGAAACGAATGCCGAAAGCCCTGCGAGTAGAGAACAATTAAGGCGTGTTCACATTCTCAAACTTTTTGCTCAAATGTTGATCAAAATTTGAAAGCATCTTTTTTGCATTTTTTGCAAGTTTGAACGCAGGAATACTGTTCAAACTTTTCAAGCCAATCGTGGACGTGATGTGTTGCCTGAAACGGTTTTAGATCAAATTTTGATCTCAAATTTCGAAATATTGCAATTTCTGTTTAAAAATCACCTTCGACATTTGAGCAAAATTCGATTCAGTTTTGAGCTCAAATTTTGAGCCCAAATTTGAGCAAAAAGTTTGAGCGTGTGAAGACGCCTTAATACCAGCAACGTAGGATGAAAAGCTGATATATCAAACGTTTACATGTTAGAACTTGGGACGGTTGTCGGCAAGAGATGTGTTTTTATATAACAGACATGAGACGCAAAGTAAACTGAAGGCACTCAACGTTGCCGCTCAGTTTAACCTTGTATCCTATTTATAATCTAAATGCATATCTCTACTATATGTAAGATATTTTTGTTCAGCTGCTCCGTCATACTTTTAGTAATGCGTATATCTTACATATAGTAGAGATAGAGATGTGTATGCATATATGTATGATGCGTGCACTAAAAATTATAAGGGATTGACGGGTGACACTTCCATGGGTTCGTCCAGGGAAAACACGTTCCATTGGGGGTGCCCATTAATATTTTCCAAGGAGGCTAGGCCCTATTACAGCGTAGACACCCTTTTAAGCATGATAGTAGCTTTTAGTGGTGCGCCATGGCGATAAGTTTTATAGGGGGTAAATCATGATCGGGTTTTTCCGTTAACCCCCACCGGCCCTTGTTTGCCCAATATGGCCAGATTCTGGAAATTTAGGTATTTTTGTGATCCTTGAGACCTCCCCTGATCATTTCTACAAAAAATATCGAATTTTTTAAATTTTAGATTTTTCGATTTTTCCGGGTCCCGAGCGTCTACTTTGGGAAGCCTAAAATTATTTCACTTAAACTTTGAATTTTCATTCGACGCGGCTTGACGAGCTGAGTGGAATGGTGTTATTTTTAATCAAGTAACCGGATTCTAAGTTATGGCAAAAACTGTTAAATTGCTGAGCCTCTCTTTTGACCATAACTTAGGATCCAGTTACCTGATCCCGTAAAAATAACACCATTCCACTCAGTTCGTCAAACAGAGTTGAATGATGGATTAAAATCCAAAGTTTAAGTGAAAAAATTTTGGGTTCCCGTGGGACCCGGAAAAATCGAAAAAATCAAAAATTTCAAAACTTCGATTTTTGGTGGAAATGACCAGGGAGGTCCCGATGACCACGAACATAACAAAATTTCCAGAATCTGACTATTTTTGGGCAAACGCAAGCTGGGTGGGATATCGGCAAAGAACCTAATGATCTATCTTTGTATGATGAGAACAAGGCCGGATACTATTCGTTAAGTCGTGCGTAAGTCGTACCCAAAGAAACAGGGATCGTTAACTTTTAAATGAAAAACGGGCCAATAGCACGAATAAAGAAGGCCAAAGGCCATAAATATATAATTTCGCTTTTCGCTTTTGCTGCAGTAGCATCCGTTTCCGGGCCCGTCTGCAATATGTGGGCGGGCTGCAGCGGTAGGCTGTGAAAAGATTACAATATGTACAGAGCGTTTACTGTGCTGGGCACCACAGTGCATTTCTTTCCCATCATGACAAAGCCATAAACAATGTCACAGCCTCATGGCGGTAACAAAAACTGGGGCCAAGGAAAGTTTTGTGGGCGGAAGTGAAATGTATGTTGTGCCGTTCTCGATATACTAAGGCATAAATATGCCTGAGCCTTAGACTATGCTAAACTCCTTATATGAGCGATATACTATGCATAAGAAATTCGGTGGGATTGCCGCTCACCGAATCATGCTCTAATAACGTCCGGTCACTAAAAATGACATGGGACCAGGTTGGGTTGCCCAGTTTTGATTGATCAGTATTTTTTATTTATATTTGATACAGGGAGACAAAGGAGATCCAGGCGATCCAGGCTATCCCGGTACACGAGGTAAACCGGGTATGCAGGTAAGCACCTGTCTATTTTTGTTTGATCATTAATATCAACTTACTAAAATGCATAAAAAAATTTAATACTTCATATATCTAGACAAAATGGTATCTGGTATCTGTTTCTTTATGTAGCTTTCACAATATTAAATGCCTGGATGCTGATGCTGGATCCTGAGGCTCGGATCCTGATGCCTGGATCCTGATGCTTGGATCCTGATGCCCGGATCCTGATGCCTGGATCCTGAAGCCCCAACCCTGATGCCCGGATGTTGATGCTCGGATCCTGATGCTTGGATTCTGATGCCTGGAACCTGATGCCCAGATCCCGATGCTTGGATCCTGATGCATGGATCCTGATGCCTGGATCCTGATGCTCGGATACTGATGCCTGGATCCTTATGCCCGATCCTGATACCCGGATCTTGATGCCTGGATCCTGATGCCTGGATCCTGAAGCCCCGATCCTGAAGCCCGGATCTTGATGCTCGGATCCTGATGCTTGGATCCTGATGCCTGGAATCTGATGCCCAGATCCTGATGCCTGGATCCTGATGCTTGAATCCTGATGCCTGGATCCTGATGCCCAGATCCTGATGCCTGGATCCTGATGCCTGGATCCTGATGCCTGGATCCTTATGCCCCGATCCTGATTCCCGGATCGTGATGCCTGGATCCTGATGCCCGGATCCATCCTTCGACAGCTCAGAAAGAAAAAATATTTGAAATAAATCAAGCTGTTTTATACTTCATACGTTTTTAGTTATAGCCATAATGTTGTTTTACCCTTTGAAGAAAACGCGCCAACCTTGTCTTGCTAACTGTGCAATATAGGCGGCTTGTTTGTTGTCTTACTAGAACTTTTCAATAATACTATCGACCTGACAACGCACAACTAACTTTACCCAGAGAAAAAAGAAAGATTTGAGTTGTAAAAAATTATTTGATTCTTACATTTGCAAACTACCCTAAAATCATAAAATTCAACAATATCTCTTCGTTTTTGCATATATATATATATATATATATATATATATATATATATATATATATATATATATAAGGAAGAACATTTATAGATTAGCAATTATCAGATTTGGCTTAAGGCTGATTGTCGGAAATTTCCACATTTATTAAAACGGTCTCAAATAATCGTACTCGTTTCATGTTGTCTGTCTGATTGGTTCAGCATTTTGGGCACTCGTCTAGAGAAAGCCTTTACAGATAACCCAAATGAGTGACGGTCAAGACATGCCGCTAAGCCTTCAGCCTAAGATTCTTCTCATTCATATAAACTTAGACTAGGGCAATATGACTGATTGCAGTTCCCAGAGCCATCGCTCTAAGCTGTTCTTTCCTCTAAACATATACACCGTTCAGTCTGAATTAGTGTAGAGGCTTTCTGTCTACACCAGTGCCATATTTTACGAAATTTTTCAGTGTTGAAGCTCCAATTAGTTCTAGATGTCAATGTCAATTGTATTGCTGCGTAGCTGGACACAATGAATAATCCATGAAACAATCGTCAAGGTTTAGCTTTTAGTCGCTGTCATAGTAACCAGTAAGATAATACATAGTCATCATGTGGGACAGGTGGTTATCGTTCTTCCGTCCTATATCGTCTTGGTGTCGAAACCATAAATGCGCTACCAACCCCCGAGCAGTTGGCTATCCCTGGAACCCCGTACCTTGAGCATGTATAGACAATTACTGGCTAGTCCAAACCTCGGAAATTATAGCCGGAGGGCGTCAGCCGGGGCACCCCCGGCTCTCCTGACAGGGGTGCCATATTTTGCCGAGGGGCCAATTTTTTACCCGATTGTGTTGCGTTTACACGTTTATTTTTCTTAGCAGGGGGGCTTAGAGCCATGGGTACCCGAAAATGCCGGGATCCCGCCCCCCCACTTTGGACTAGCCAGTATTATAGACTATAATATATGCATTTGTTGCTAGGCTTGGTAAATTTGTATACTTTAGTTGCTCTCTACTATTGCCAAACGTACAAGCACTACATACAATAAACATTTTTACGGTGCATTTTGCATTTTTTAAAGTCATTTCTCAATTTTACCAGATTTTACCAGATTTTACCAGATTTTTACGGTGCATTTTGCATTTTTTAAATTCATTTCTCAATTTTACCAGATTTTACCAAATTTTACCAGATTTTACCAGATTTTTACGGTGCATTTTGCATTTTTTAAATTCATTTCTCAATTTTACCAGATTTTCTCAGAATTTACCAGATTTTTACGGTGCATTTTGCATTTTTTAAATTAATTTCTCAATTTTACCAGATTTTACCAGATTTTACCAGATTTTTACGGTGCATTTTGCATTTTTTAAATTCATTTCTCAATTTTACCAGATTTTACCAAATTTTACCAGATTTTACCAGATTTTTACGGTGCATTTTGCATTTTTTAAAGTCATTTCTCAATTTTACCAGATTTTACCAGATTTTACCAGATTTTTACGGTGCATTTTGCATTTTTTAAATTCATTTCTCAATTTTACCAGATTCATGAACTCAACCACTTTCCGGTTGTATCGCGACTTCTGTTTTGATATTTGTTATAGGGAGATCAAGGCGATCCTGGAGATCCTGGGATTGAAGTAAGGCGACGGGTTTTTGGGCCAGTATTTTGGCTCGAACTATCCATACGAATATTGAGTTTCAAATGACGCCATTAAACGGCTGCGTATACCAATCCAAATTGAATCGGAATATCATTGGTATAGCCATTGTGCTTAGTGAGATTCGGGAAAATTGTCTATCTTAAAAAAGGCTATTGTTATGCAGACTCAGAAATCCAAGAAGACGTGAAGCTAAAGATTTCGATCTGAATTTACAATTTTACCATACAAGAAACAATTGTGTTGAATCTATATGTTTTAGTCTTTGTAGTCTTAACAATATATAACTAGACGGCAACAAATAATATCAAAATTAGAGAAAGTTTTCTTTCATTAGTTGTCAGTCGACTTCCGATACGTTTGCTGCATTCCACTTTGGTTTGGCATGCAGACTCCAACGGCCGGATCTGTGAAACATGTTCATGACAGCAAATGATCAGAGCAGTATTGCAAATGCATAATTTGATAAAAAGTTAAGACAATATTACAGCCTGACAACTGTGACAAAAATACGCAAAACGGTAATACAAATGTATATAACTATTTCAGAAAGATTTTGGAACAGGTATAATGCGACAACCTGCAACAGGAAGCAACTTTTCCACACAACCTAAGTATGATACTCAAATACAATGAAACAAGAGGCGCCCACGGTGCCCTATAGTAAACATATGGCGCACCCGCCGACTCCTGCAGATGTGTCCACGGCCCCCACGGTAAACACAAGGCGCACTCGCCGACTCCTCCAGACGTGCCGACGGCCCCTATAGTAAACATAAGGCGCACCCCACGACACCTTCAGAAGTGCCCACGGCCATAGTAAACACAAGCCGCACTCGCCGACTCCTCCAGACGTGCCCACGGACATTATAGAAAACATAAGGCGGACCCGCCGAATTCTCCAGACGTGCCCACGACTCCCACAGTAAATATAAGACGCACCCACCGACTTCTCCAGACGTGCCCACGACTCCCATAGTAAACATAAGGCGCACCTGCCGACTCCTGTGCCTACTGCCCCATAGTAAATATAAGGCGCACCTCCGACTCCTCGAGACCTGCCCATGGCCCCTATAATAAACATAAGGCGCATTCCCCGACTCCTCCAGACGGCCAACGGACTTAATAGCAAACAAAAGGCGCACCCGCTGATTTTTCCAGATGTGCCCACGGCCTCTATAGTAAACATAAGGCGTACCCGCCTACTCCTCCAGACGTGCCAACGGCCGCTATAGTAAACATAAGGCGCATTCGCCGATTCTTCGATACGTGCCCTTGGTCCCTATAAAAGCATAAGGCAAACTCCTCGATTCTTCCAGACGTGCTCACGGACTATACAGTAAACATGAGGCGCACTCGCCTAGTCTTCCAGACCTGCCCACGGCCCCTATGGGCGCACACGACGACTCTTCGATACGTGCCCTTGGCCCCTATAGTAAGCATAAGACGCACTCGCCTACTCTTCCAGAGGCACCCACGGCCCCCATAGTAAACTTAAGGCGCACACGCCGGCTCCTCCAGACGTCCCCACGGCCCCTATAATAAACATGAGGCGCACCCGGCGACTCATCAAGACGTGACCACAGCCCCTGTAGTAACCATAAGGCGCACACGCCGACTCCTCCGGACGTGCCCACGGCCCCTCATAGTAAACATAAGGCGCACCCGCCAACTCCTCCTGTAGTGAAGTCATGGAAACACACAGTCATGGGCATAAACAGTGAGCCATTAAGCCAAGAGTGACATGTTAGCGAGAGCAAGTTGCTTACTCATGACGACCAGATCGTTTAAACTATTATATGAAATCAAAAAATCATAAAAATCATTCTGAAAACATGGTTAATAAGTAAAATGTTAGTTAGCTGCGAGTATTAACTGCAAAAAATTCGATAAGTCATTCACCAATACTTTCCAATGGAGCGCCGATTATTAGCAATACACAGACGGAGTTTAATTCAGACAAAATTGAACGACACAAATCTATTACAAAAAATCATCCACAAATTTGATATCGTAACGAACATCGAACGTAGCGAAAAAATCAATGTGTAATAACAACCTGATTTATATAAAAAAATCAATGAATCTACAAAGGTACAAACGCTTTGTAGGTAGAAGAGATTCGATGACATTGGACATAATGCATCATTTACGATAAGATGCGTGCGCCAGGGCCAAATTATGTCACGCGTCCAACTCAACTAGTTCGGGTGAACTATAGCTTAGCTGGACTACTATCGTACATTTTGATGGCTTCGCTAGTCTTAATGTGACACACAGAGAGTTTGGCTAGGCTTTGCGTGATAAACGAAGCGTGCGGTTGAACTGTCGGTCGAAAAAAAATTTTATTTAGTGTTGTGCTATGTGCAATAACATTTTGTTCTAATTTCATTTTCACACTTATTGTAAATTTATTTGTTTTTCATATATACAATCAACGTTTTACGCAGTATGCAGCCGTTGAGGCATTATTTAGATACTTATACTAAAACATAATGTTCGTGGACTAAATAAGAGGGGCTCAGCTGAACGCTTCGTGACATAAACACAGTCCGGTTTGACCGTCAATGACAAAATCATAGCCTAGCTAGGGTATTCAAAATTTTTATACAGACGAGCTGGACTGTCTGCGTGACATACTTAGCGAGTCCATTTGAACGCGTGATATAATTAGGTCCATGCACACGCATCTTACCGTAAATGATGCATAAGAAACAATTGCTCATAAACAACCAAATCAATGCAACTAATACGCTGAGGATGAAGTAACTTGTTCCACATTTTGCTGTCATCTCTGTTATAAAGTGATATTTTAGGGAGATGTTGGGCCATACGGACCCGATGGTCGTGTTGGTGAACCGGTATGACTTTTCTTTACATTTTAAAATATTTGTGCTTATAAAATATTTCAGGACACTGACTTTTCCTTACGTTGAACGATTTTCTACTACAGAAACTTATCAATTTCGACCCCAGTTTATCTACGGATTTAACTATGTATTTCATTCAACTCCAGTTGCCATATCTTATTTAAACCGGTGTTTCTTCATGATCATAACCACAAAGAAAACAATGACTTAAATTCAGTTCAGAACTAAAAACGCCAAACGTCTGTTTGTTAAAGCGTTTACTACCACATCACCATCTTAATTAATTATAGGTGTTTCAGAACATAATTTTTTGTTTTTAAATATATTTACCGGGGCACTATAAAGTCACAAGTGCCTTAAGAATCTGGGCTTTCGGGCTGGTGCTATATCGTTTTGCAGTCTACAATGAAAATACTTACCATGAAATTTAAAAGAAGTTTCTTTGAGTTTTGCACCCCAGATATTCTTTTAAAATTCAAAGAATATTTCTTGAATTTTCAAAGAAATTATCGTTTAAAGAATTACACATCTTTAAATTTTCAAAAATAATTCTTTTAAATTTCAAGAAATTTCTTTGAATTTTAAAAGAATATCTGGCGGCGCAAAATCAAAGAAAATTCTTTTAAATTTCATGAGCACTTATATTCAGTGTAGAGTAACCCGACTACATAGCACTATGTGTGTGGGATGCACTACCTATGGCTAACGTATGAGTACATAGTCGGCTCATACTATATAGCAATAAAATTGAATATTTAATTTAAAGAATGGTACAACTCCAGAGTTTCCTTTTTCCTTCATTATTTAATCCAGTCCATAAGCACAGATTATGTGCTTAATTGAATAGCAAGCACTAAATTATAATAGTTAAACTAGAACGAACAAAAAATTGAACGAAAAAATGACAAAATTTAAGGAAGAATCTGAGTAAAAAATCACAAATAGCTTGAAACCGCTCTGAGTACTTCGAGCTAAAACAAATCCCATGCTTTGTCGTGTCGGCTTCATCTCGTACGCAAAGTCTGTGTTCAGTAGCTATTTATATATTTTAGGGTGACAGAGGAAAGCCAGGATTTCCGGGACCGCAAGGAACCGAAGGCCGATCCGGAGCGATAGTAAGTCCACATTATATATATTACAATTTAATAATTTCTACTGTCTCACGACGCTGTAGCGATATGTCGCAGCAAATTTATTGATTACAATATAAAAAATAAGTACCAAAATACCAAAAACATGTTGGCCAGGTAATGCGGTGTACACGTTATAATGTCCCCAATGTTTGCAACCTATGTACACCACACAGTATCAGGCACACTGTCAACAACATGGTGTATTAGACACATCTATGTTTTATATAAATATTTTTCAAAGGTAGGTAGCTCGGAATGTTGCCCAATCTCAACAGTGTCAAGCACACCCTGTCGTCTTGCATTTTTATTAACAGTATGCGGTTTTATTTCTTCAACGTTCATATGGCCTAGATCCATATATGTAGAATTTAAGCAAGACCACACTCAACAATTGACTGATAAAGCGCATTAGCTACAGACGGACTGGGTGTTTGGGGGGTAGGCCGGACCTCCACCAGTTTGGTGGCGGGGTCAGTTGAACCGGTAGCTGCTTATAAACCCACCCCTAAAAGCTGTGGCGGGGGTCCGACCTACAGTACACTCAGAAATTTGATGCTTCGTTTTGCAGCTATTTGGTTATCCAAGCTAATTATTGCTGTGGCACTTGCTCAAATTCACAGGATTTTTGGGTGAATAATCATTTCATTTTTAAAGATGTATTACAGTTTCGATAGCTTTATATATTTTTTTTTATTTTGGTAAGCTTTTGTGCCTCAATTGTGAGTCTTCAGCGATAGGCAGTGCATCACGTCAGGCGGACCAAATGAAGAAACCCATCAGGAATTTTACGATGGACCCTTTTCGGAACCGAACCCGAGCTTCAAGCTGACAACACTAGCTTAATTAAACTGTACCCCAAAGCCCTCCAAACGTTTTATGATTATGCTAGCGTAGTTGTGACGTTACAACTCCAACCCGTGTCGCTTACACGGTTTTATAGAGTAATTTCTGGAGACTGCACGCTCACTGACATGCGACCTACAATCATAATAACTAATTAACCCCCTGATTTCAGGTTTGCCAAGCCGTGCGTTCCACCTGGTAAATGTGTATTAATTAATCTTAGCAAATAGCTTTCGGCATAATAGTTTTGTTCTTCGTGGCGTTAATGCTTCATGTCAGAAGGACGTTTGAATAGTTTTCTTTCCGGTGGCTCATCTGATTGAGAATAACAAAAATTTTAAATTTTCTATGATTCTTTTAAAAATGTAAATACTATGATTGGAATTAATTTGATTTTAGGGTCTCCCAGGAGCTGACGTAAGTTGTGTTAAAACACCAAGCTTATTTTCATCAAATGCTATAACTTTACCATTTATAGTGTTGTTCACTGCTTTACGAACAATTCGATACTATTTTAATTTTTTTAATTTAAATTTCTATAATTTTACGATCAATTTGCTACTAAACCCCCTTGAGTTTACATTTTTCCGATCTGATCTGAAGCGATATCTCATGCGCAATTTTGTCGAATTCAAATAGGACAGTACGGTGCAAAAAAATAAGTTTCCGTAGCCACACTACCCGGTAGGCATATAATTACGCTGGACCATAATGTAATATGAATGTCATATGAATGTTGCGTTGGAATGACATACCCAACATCCAAATGACTGCATCACCTACTTTGTACTAGGTACGTGCGATTAATTGTTGCAAATTTTGTAGTAAAAATCAGGCTACATGCGGCACTTAACGACTTGAAATCTATAACCATGAATCTTCCTGCAAAAATCATGCAATAGAACGAGTGATTTCGCAAATTTCGTATAAATATTAAGCAATACGACTGACAAAAGTGATGTATATATAATTATGTTGATACGCGCTGCAGCTACTGAACACATTTTTCGGTGAACACTGCATTACCAGATTTACGTTATAAAACCCGACCGTTACCATATAAAACTGTACTAGGTACTGCAAAATTTCTGAATTTATGTTAAAAATTTTTATAAACTAAAAAAAGGTGCCGTATTGCTTTCCAGGATTGAAAATTGGGAATTACAATTATGACACAGGAATTGGTAATTGATGATATTTCCTTCCCGCTCATGAGATAACTCCAATCTTCAAAATTTCGATATGGAATAAAAGGCTGAAAACCCTTCTGTGTCCAAAATCCGTGTACTTATTGTATATTCGGAAATAACCATACCGGTAAATGCAGTTAGTTACATTAAGCACCTATTCGACTGTTTCTGCTGCACTTGAAGTGATTATTGTATGAATGAATTGATTAGCTTATTTAGTGATATTCCTAAGCTCAACAAAGCATCGATATGGTTATATTTCAACGTTCCAATGTATGTATTCCAAAATGCAACATTTATACCATTAAACAAAATTAAAAAACTATTCCATGCGTTAATATTGATAGTAATATGATATTGATTTCTAACATTTTAAACATTTTTTAAATATTTGACCTTCATATACGTTAGATTTGTCTTAGAGGGTAAGTTCCAATGTAGCTGAATTCTAAAATGCTGCGTTTATACCATTAATCAGTATAGAAACTGTACCCTACGTTGTCCCAGGCAGTCGCAGCAAGTACGATACATATTGAATTCTAAAATTTCAGCAAAATTTTAAAAAATCTTTGACCTTAACAACATACGTTACACCAGAGTGCATAGTGACACTTCCCCGCGCTGTAATGTTAGCCCGCGTTTCATGACACGGGATTTTCTACCTAACCCTGTCATTTCTGTGGATGATTATGCAGAGGCTCTCCACAATTCGCAATTCGTGGGGGTAGGGGATAGGTCGGACATTTTCTGCGGGAGGTGGGTAGTCGGACCTTCGCTTTCAAAACTGGGGTCCGACTTAGCGCCCCAAAAAACGAGTGGATTCCAAGCTATGCCAACACAAAACGAAGAGATTCGTACATCATGACCCCCACAGAAATGAGGGAGGCAGTACAGCCATAAACGCCTGTGTCACCAAACACGACTTGCATTATAAACGATAGGGACGTGTCATGCTCTGCCCTTATGCACTCTTGATTAAACTAATATTCGAAGCTCAGTTGTACATACACTTTTTAAACATCATTTCTATACCAAAATTTTTTACGCTATAAATACCAAATCTAGCTAAGTTATTTTGCTAAAATACCACTTTTGGGTTAATGAGTATTAAGGGCATCTCCTAAAGGGTTTCATACAACTATTCCAGTTTTACAATTGTTGTTGATTGATGTTATTTGGTGACTAGTGAATCGATTTATGAGAAGCCATGCGTCAGTCGACATAACGATTGGTAACGTTGTGACAGCAGTGCAAATTGAATAGGCCAGACCCAGCCTGCTCACTTTTCTATCGAACCGGGTATGCTCAGTTTTTACTCGGGCGCAGGCAGGACTTCGGGCCAGCTCTCTCAAATTTCGGGCCGGGCCAGACCGGACTGAGGTCGATGACATTATAGGCGAAAAAAGGCCTAGCCTAAAAATTAGGCCGTTATCTACCTTTACTATGATGTAACCATCGCTTAATAAGAATCAGCGAGTACTGTTTCAGAGCAATAGTCGGTATGTCATTCTGTCGGCCAGAACGGTCAACGAACTTACTAAGTTGTAGGAACTGTTTAGGGTTAAATTCCTGCTAGTAGGGGCAAGAGGGAGTTATCTGAGACCTGAGGCTCGAACCACGCCTCAGTGCAAAACGCCACCCTTGCCGCAACAGGTCCTCCAGAGGCACCGTAGGCGCCGAACCCATAGGCACCAAAGGCGTCGCACGCTCCTCATACCCCGCTGACCGGCTGACAACAGGGAGGTCGAAGGCCTTCTCACCGAATACTCGGCTACCTCCTGAAACATCAGACCTTGAGCATGTATGGATAAATTGTCTTATTGAAACGTTTTATTGCATATTCTTTAGTTTCAGTGTAATACTGTCAGTTAAAAAAAGTTGTTACGCGTGTTTTAGGGTAAAACCGGTGCTCCAGGAGAACCTGGAAATGTTGTAAGTGATATTTTTTGATAGCATTACAAAATTATACCCGAACTAAAAATCTAAATATGCGGACAAACTGATATATACGCAGAAATGTTTACTGACATTGGTCCAACATATAACAAACTACTAGGTGCTTCATAAGGCCTGGAGAGTTTTTGGTGCACCACATTTTTATAAGTATTTTATGAATGAGCATTATGTGCCGATTTTCAAGCTAACGATTGTCCAAAATAGAAAAAAATTTGAACTTTTAAATTGTCAAATCCCACATGAGAATTTCAATTGCAATCCGACCTACCCCTGACCTCAAGCATAAATCCCAGCATTTGCATTCCCTCACGCCGGGAATGTCGAAGTACAAAGCTGAAGGCACTAAAGTGCATAGAACGATTCCAATAATGTTCCATTTTATGTTTTCACAGGAACATGACACAAAACAATAACTCCTGCTACTGTTATACTTTTAAGCATTGGATCTTTTTGGTTATCCATCGTACTGATAATTCTATTCTCTATTGCGACGGTAAACTTAACCCACGTCCATCAATAATCCTATTTTGCTATTTCGATTATATTTTCATCCATAACTCTATTCTCTGTGTTTCATTTCTATTCGCTATGGTACATATCCATTCGCTGGCACAATTATTGTAAAAAGTCTTTTACCGAACAGAAACAGGTTACCG
>JASANE010012053.1:0-11651 GCA_030248225.1 Trileptium ribeirensis | reverse complement strand
TTGTTAAAGAATTTTGCCACATGTTTAATCGTTGCATCGTACTTTGTTTTTGGACCGTGAAATGGTGAAATCAGTAAATATCTGCAGTGTCATGTTGCATGAACAAGCGATGAACTATAGGGATCAGGACCTAGGATAGATGACTAAACATATACTGGAGAGAAACGGCACAACATAGAAATTGCAAAATGTTCTGATTTGGGGAAGGCTATAGGGTATATAGGGAACCCATCATTAAGAAACCGCATTAAATCATTCTTTGTGAAAATTTGATAAAGTAGCAGGCCCTGGAAGCGGAGCTCATGTAACCTTTAAAATCTTCCGAGATTTTGTATTAAACGATGAATGAGGTTTGCACTATGTAAAAGGATGAATGAGTTCGGCATCATGAAGACAAAAGGGAGTCCAAATGCCCGCAATACCCCTGACTTCGTCGGAGGAATGTCATTAGAGAAGTAAAGACCACCAGGACTAAGGCAAGAGGGGAACTGGATACATTCCAATATTTGCGCTTGACCGCCTTTTTCGATTCTACCATGTTCAGGAATATTAACACGAGGGATGGTCAAGTTATGGGCAGACACTGAAGAACACAATTTTATGCTTTACCGGTCCTCTTCGAAATCACGCGCGTAAAAATTTAAAACTGGACCCAGAAAATAAGGGAAAAGCGGGTCAGCCTTACTATCTGTGAGCAGGTCAAAGGGTTGACTGGGGACCGTCATGCCACTAGATAATGGGCCAACTTAAGGACTAGACCGAACATCATGGCTAACCTGCCGGCTGTCTACTAAGCTAACCGGTTCCCTTAGTTTAATCGTAAGTTCATCGGGAAGTCGGGGAAGCCGAGATCGTCCGGCTACCATAGCGGGAATATTGGTGCACCTAAGATCTCTTAAGGACAGAACTGGTCCTAGTACATTATACTTATTAAATTTCTTGGCGGAAAATAATCCACTAAGTTTGAATTAATTCATTGGAAAATCACAAAACACGATAAATGGTAAAAGCTTAGAACAAATATTGAGAAACAAAAAATTTATGTAATAATTTAGAAACAATTTAAAAAATGATAAAATTAAAAAAAATCAAAAGCAACTAAACTGATAAAAATTAGAAACGATATGGAAAACAAAAATAAATACATTTAGACAAGATATTTAAAACAAAAATAAAATGATAATTTCAAAAAAATATTAAAAACTACGAAAAAATAAAAAATGGAAGATACTTAAAACAAAAAATGATTAAAATTTGGCATAAAAATTTAAAAAACAACGAAAAAATCTGTAAATCATTCATATTTTATTCGCCATATATACTTGACATATAATAATTTCACTGTGGCAAGACAACATTGCTTTAGGTATTGGTAATGTCTATTTAACGAAGGGTTAAAAATTAAAGTTGTGGACAACCAAACAGCGAAAAGGTTTTCAGATAAAAATTAAAGGACACATAAATCCATAAATTCTAGAAAGGCTGTCGGTGTGCCTAAAGTTCAACAAATACGTGGGACACTTAGGAATGTATCACTTGCGATAATGTATCAAATTTGTACAATTTGCAAAACTTTGGCTGACAGCTGTTAGACACTCCATCAGAATCACTATGTGATTGAGGATCATTTAAAGTATTGTTCGAATAGCCGGTTACAATGCAAAAACACACATCGCTGTTCACATTTACTGTTAATTCTTTAATTGGTAAATTTAATTTAATTGTTTAAATTAATACTTTAATAATTTATATTATTTCACAAGATGTGTTCACATGATGCGATGCATTTTCGTAGTAAAACAGATCAAGCCCAGGAAACAACATGTAGGTAATATTCAATTCATGACATATGAGGATTAAGCGATATATGAATATTGCTAACGGCAAGCTTTAGTAGGAAAGTGAGCAATCTACAACAACTAACTAATGCATTCACAGTTTCCCTGGAAACAGGTTCGCATAGCACTATTATTCATATATATATATATATACATATACATACATATACATACATATATATGTATATATATTCTTACTAATATATATTGGTTAATATTGTTGTATACATATCCCTTATATCTCCATGATAACACTGATCGGTCGTGTACAACATTAACAGAAACCGATTGCGTGTTACACTTTGCAGGACTACTTTCGGATTTATGGCTAATTGGTATAAAACCGTAGAATTTGTAGCGATCACTATTATATTGTTTCATGTATTGCTTGTTGTCTATGCTTGCGATCAATAGCACCTCACGTATAAACTACAGTCAATCGTTTAAATTTGACATTAATACATCTTCTCAAAATCGTGGATGCGCCAAAAAATAAACGTCATACATGCAGAAGCAGGGATTCAGGTGGGCTGCCGTCTGGGCGCTCGGACCCTTCCTCCTCCAACCCGAGACCTGAACTACCCCCCTGAGGGTTCCACGCTGCTCCGCCCTCATACGGCCCCGAACCCACTCCCCCCACGCGCGCTCTGCCGGCAAAAGTTTTAGCAAAAACGGGGTTACATTGGCAAAACTAAGAGTGAAATTGCCACTAATGAGTGTGCGACGGTGGAACTATTTATCACCACCCCGCAACACCTGACGACCTCGCCTCCTCTCTCCTCCTTCACCCCGAGGAACTCTACCCCGCTGAGACGACCACCCCCGCCAAGCCCGGCTACCACCCTTCCCCGTGATCAAAATCGGGGTGTTAGCATGTATGATATACGTAATTTTGTAGATAAATAGATACGAAATTCTACAACATCCATCGAATACATATGTATAGTAGCTATTAAAAGGTTCCAGCATTAAAATACAAACATGTTTCCGCAAAATCTACTAACACTCTCAAAAATCTACCAACATGAAAAACATTTAGTGTATCACTCGTTACCTTAAACCACTTACTCGCGCAGCGAGAGGAAACGTAGCAAGTGAGACTAGTCTGCGGTCACTCATTAAATTCGGGTTCCAAAGTGAGAATCGTTACCCTAAAATGTAAAGTATCAAAAACGTATATATTCAACAGCAATACATTGAGTCCAACTCTGTGGTTAGTTACAGTTTATATCAAAATCCACCGTACATTTATTTGTTTACCCAATGACAAAAGAGACTAAGACTTTGAAATTTATATATCTCAACTTTCATAAAAGATTATAAGTTATTGCTCTGTTTATAACGCTGCAGGCCAGAGCGCTTGCAGGTTCAACAATAAAGGTAGAATTAATTTACATGCAAATTCAATTTCTTACTTTATGGAAAGTTTTTACCATCATTTTTCAGAACCTGTAATTCTAGATAAAGCATATATTTCAGATAAGGCAATACTGTCAAGATCGCTTTCGCTTATCTTAAAATGCAGAAACTCATCTTCATCAGCACTTGGTAATGTAGTACCATATGCAGCTTCAAATAATCTTGCTGATTCAATTCACTGTTGACCTTTGTACTGACCACTTTGCTCATTTCATTTTTAAACCGCTTGTATATGCATAAAAATATATACATATTTATTTATGTAAATCATCAAAATACCTTGCTTTTTAACGCTGGTACCATTATTCAGCACAATTGTACAAAATATTATTATTATAAAATTTACAAATGTTCAAATTTCTAAAAACACTCCACCCTTATTTGAACAAACCTTTAATTTTTCCCCAATCGTTTTTCTGAATGTGGCGTGTGCGGCCGTTATCTATTTTCTGCGTGAACCCCCTTCAAAGCAGTTGCTTCATGGATGGTCGCCCAGCAGTGTATGTTTAGTGTTATATAGCAAGTGCACTAAACCAGGCTACCGAAATGTTTCGATGCAATCGCCAATAAGCAATACGTAAGGATTTTATACCGCCTACTATATATTATCCATTAATTTAAGTATATAATATGTTTATTATTAAACAATATGCATCAATGTTCAATCATTGACTTCACAGCCGGTAATCGCCCAACACTATATATAGTACACTTTAGATACAGTCTGCCTACGCGTAGGATACAAGATCCATCATTTTAGATGCATTGTACACTTAGCAAACTTACATATGCAAATCGAGCGAATTTTCAAATAAATACTGAAGTAGAATTCAAAAATTGCGATCAAAGTAAGATAAGTTTTTTGGCGTTCAGCCATCCGTTAGCTGTCACCTAACTGTTGAGCCTCTGGTCTGTCGCTGATCCGTTGGGTTGTCCGCCGGCCGAATTTTTTCAGGTTGGGTTTAGCCCAACACTACTATAATCCCATCGTGCGTCATCATCAACTAAAAGCTCGACAACTCATACGTGAGTAAACTTAAGGTGACCGCGCCAACCATCGTATTTTGCCATAACCGATGTGGAATCGCAAACCGTTGTTGGTGAAAATACAGGGATTGCGATTCGTCTTTTCGCTAACTCAAAATTGGCAAAATCAAAAACAACATGCAAAAACTGCACCCTGTGTTCGAACAGAATTTGATCGACTTCCAATTACAGAGAATCAGTTCCGTGATGGTTTTAAAGCTCTACTTTTGGTTAATATCTGTTCCTGAACACATTCAGTCTGATAAAAACACGAATATAATGAGAGTTATTGTTAGAAAACAAAAATTCTCACGTGGGCATTCGTACTATTCGTACAAGAATTTCATCTACTACTGTACGAGCATAACGTTCGCTAACAATGCTAGGATGCATTGCCATGCAAACGTCAGGATAGAATTTCAATCAAATTTTAATTTCTCTACAATTTATTCGAGACTTTTTTTCGCGAACAAAGAGCTGCAGCGGCTAAATGTTCGCGAACACATGCTTATACTACGTGCAAAACCAACTAACATAATATACGTCTGGGAGAGGGGCAAGAAAAAATATAACAGATATTAGGATCAGGTGCCCATAAAGAGTAAACGGGAATATTTACTGTGTAAGGGTCAGTCTCCCTTCCGCAGCCATGGGCGCATGGAAATTTTTTTGTGAAAGTTTACAAAAATTGGGTAAAATTGCCAAATCTGCGTTAATTTCTAGGGGGGTAGGGCAAAAGGCATGCCCCCAGTTTGATATATGCTGGTTAGAGCAGCGGTCCCCCTGCCTTCCTGTTCCCGGGTCCGTGCAATATATATAGCGGTTTTGAGATACTCGTGGTCCCTTGTCCCTGTCAATGGTGAAATGATGTGTATATGATGTAATATATAATACGACTTACATATCCATTAAAATATATCACAAGCTACCAACGAAGTTGTTATGAATCTATATAGTAAAAAGAAATGTCTTACTTTGCTTTACGCCGTTTCAAATGGATTTAGCTTTTATATATAATATTTCGGTGGTAGTATAATATTTTGTTTTTATAAAACCACGACCGACATTACTAGGCACGGCAATTATTATTGTTGCATATTAGTATATTTCAATTTTGTTACAGCATTTTTATATACAGGACTAACTTGTATTTTTCTGTTTATTATGGGGTTCGTACATGCCACACAAGGGCGTTGATAAGGAAGTGTGGGCGCAGGCGCGCCCCCCCAATGCCCTAGTGATAAAGAACATTGTTCCAAACTACTTGCAATTTAGCGCACAGACGACTTCAAACAATGGCAAAACGACTTCCAAGATACAACCGTGTGGTTTACGTATAGCTTCAACACCTTATTTTGCCCATGAATGCAGTCTCTGTCTAAAGGGCTATGAATAGTGCAATTGTAATCCTCTGCTAAGCACATATTCAACTGTTTTCCAATTAATACAAATTCTCAGATTATGCATCAAATGTTGCTTTGGAAAATAGCATTGTCACTAGGTTACTATCGTAACCGGGTCACCGGGAAGTTACCATGATCGGGGCGCCGGGTTACTGTCATGATCGGGTCGAGGAACCACGGGGGTGCCATACCTCAAACTTCATGAACCTGTGCCGTAATCGAAAAACAAAAAAGAGACATCGGCTATCATCATTCTACTATGAAATAAAAACAAGCAGAGAAAGAATTCGAAAGTTAAGATAAAAATAAGCTTGCTTCCGTGAAGGATACTAAAATGGGGTGAAAAACCCTCATTTAGACCTATGACCCCGAACCTTGGGGCGCCATACCCCCGTACCCATAGTACCATGGGTCACAGAGCAAAACCAATACCGGCAGTTAGTTTTCCACGCCCGAAAACCTCCAAGTGAAACTTTTCAGCCGCACAGGATGTCATAACAAATCATAACAAATTTTTGAATTTTGGGCCGGGGAACCATTGGGGCACCATGCCTCAAACCCCATAACTATAGAACCAAAGCTTTAATCGAAAAACAAAAAAGAGGCATCGGTATTTATCGTTTTACTATGAAATACAACCAACCAGAGAAAAAATTCGGAAGTTAAGATAAAAATAAGCTTGCTTCCGTGAAAGATACTAAAATGGGCTGAAAACCCCTCATTTTGACCTCTGACCCCGAACCTAGTGGGCTTCATACCACTGTACCCATGGAACCGTGGGTCACAGAGCAAAACCAATACCAGCAATAAGTATCCCGTGCCCGAAAACCTCCAAGTGAAACTTTTCCGCCGCTCAGGGCGTAAGAACAAATTTTTGAATTATGGGTCGGAGAACCATTGGGGCACCGTACCTCAAACGTCATACCCCATAACTCTAGAACCGGAGCCTTAATCGAAAAACAAAAAAGGGGCATCGGCATTTATCTTTTTACTATGAAATAAAACCAACCAGAGATAAAAAGTCGAAAGTTGAGATAAATATAAGCTTGGTTCGTGAAGGTTACTAAAATGGGGTGAAAACCCCTCATTTTTACCTCTGACTCGAACCATGGGGCGTCATACCCCCTACCCATGAAACCATGGCTCACAGAGCAAAACAACCACCGGCAATACGTTTCCCATGTCCGAAAACCCACATTTTGACCCCTGACCCGGGAACCAGACCCCAAATCAAAAAAACTGTCGGGGATGTACACGGTAAATCGATTATGCCGATTCGAATGAGCCCAAGATCATGAAAATCGGTTCAGGCGTTCTCCAGTTATGACCGATCCCACGCACACAGACGGAATTTAAAAGATATCACGCCTGCAACACACAATATCCATTACGTTTCACTACGTTCTGAATATCAAACATTGCTAACCAACTTGCTATATGGGGTGGGCGACTTACATAGCCGTCTCAAGTGATATTACCGGAGTAGCGGCGTCCCCGCCACCCCTTCTGGTAATAGTTGCGCCCCTGCTTTTCACAATTTCACGTGCGTTTTGTCACTCGCAAAGCCAAAACAAGCTAGACGGTATTTGCTGGATGTCGCAGAAACAGAAGCTTATTGGCTGTGAACTGCGCCGCCAGCCCTCTGCTAGGGTAGTGGCCGGCCATTAGTCGTATCTGGCTTAAAATGTAAACGGGCCATCAGACGCCCTTTGACTTCAAATTTGGCTGTTCTCTTATCCAGCACAAAATTATCCTAACTAACAGGCTGTTAATAAAAAAGGTAAGTACTTAAGACTGCCGAACACATTAAAATATTTTAACCATTGTGTTTTGCATAGGTATGTTGTCAGCTGAAGTAAGACGCATTGAGCAGTAAGCAGATGCTATTTGTGTATACTCCCGGCATTTTGAAGAATTAATGAGCTTCGATGCACCTGTTCTACTATATTTTGCATTATGTTCAAATGGATATCTATATACATTTTGCTGGTATAGTTGCACGGATATTTTTTGATTTGGTAATATTGTGGGAACATAAGTTTTAGATATTTTCATATAAACAGGGCCTTTGCGAGGAAATTTTAGTTGGGGGCATCCGAGCATTGTTTGGATCGACTTAGCACATCCAGTTGTAGTCGACGTTTACAAATCGAAAAATGTCTTTTTAGTCATACACTAAGCGGTGCTGAAACACAATGGAGGGTATGTCACCTGGTGCCTGTTTCCTGCGTAGAAATATTTTTCTCACATCTCACGAACAATATATGTATATTTTTCCTTTATTTCAACATTAGCGAATATTATTTTCAATATAATTATACGTATACGTAGTAGTGTGGCTTATGTAATCTTCTGTTGTTGTATACCAACCATCATTTGTTTATTTGTTTCATCCTGGTGAATAACAGTTACACGCATTATACATATCAGGGGCGTAGGTCTATCTCACTAAGGGGGACAACACTGAGATTTAGTTTGGTTACCACTTACACTAGAAATTACTAAAAAATGGGACTCCATTTCTAGATGTTGTTGATCGCGCTGTTTAAAAAAGTGGGGGTCTAGAACCCATGCTTCCTACATCGGCGTCCACGTATAGGGTATTGTATGAATTTATTTCGGTATGTGTTTCAATGCTAGTTTTATCTATATATAGGTTGTATAGGTTGCACTTAAGTATATACAGTTGATGTGATTTCGTGAGTAGAATTTCGGGTCATGGGTCCGGCTCGGGTAGGTTTGACTACTCGTCGATTCGCCCAAATTTAGCGAACTCAGGGTGGGTAGGGCTCGGCCCGAAAAATTTCGGTCCGTTATCACCTGTAGTCCAAGATAGAATGATTAATACACATATCCTCAACTTTGAGTTCGTTTTAAGTATGGCCCGATTTACGCCCCATATCGCCCAATTTGGAGCTCTCACACCCATAAGCCCCTCATATTTTTGAATTTTTTGATCAGTTGTAGCAGACAACTGTTTGAATTGTCTCTATAAAAGAAGCAATTGAAAGTTCTTGAATTTTTGCTAAAATTCCCCTATTTTTCTAAAATTTTCCTCAAATTTGGTCCATTTGCGCCAGTTAGCCAGTGTTACTGAATTTCCCCAATTTTTCCCAAATTTACTAAAATTTGCCAAACATTGGGGGAAAGAGGCCAAAAATTGGGGTTTCCGGGTGCGGTCACATTAAAGGTCGGGCCCTTGATATTGGTAGGCGGGGACCCCTCACATACTTTGGGCGAAGCTGCACTATATCGGCGTATTGTCTGTCTTTCATAGCGAGCGTGCCAACACACGATCACAAACATTCCGGGCCGGGACTAAACGTTGTAACATCTAACTGGGCCCTGCTGATCTCAATTTTCAACAACCAGGCCGACCCATTCTCACAACTATTTAGCTTTTAACAAATAGTTTATCAAGTATTGATTTAGCGGCAAAAATGTTCCGAATCGAGCTTATGTTGAGCCGCAGTATTCGTCAACTCATCGTAAGCCCCATTCGAAAGGACATTTTTGGAGCGTAATAAATTCATTCAAAAATCGGTCGTGATTTAATTTCTTGATTAGCACGTAGTGAGGCCGGGCATTATCCCAACTTTTATAACCTGTACTTCTGGAAGCTTTCGACGTATGAGGCTATTCTACATGTGTACATATTTTTCTGCGTGTACATTTATCAGTTCTTATTTACTGTTTTCCTATTGATGAGTTAAAGTTAAGTAACCATTCAGTGTACGTGTGTAATTTTAATTCGGATTGTAATTTAATAGTTTACTTTGTCGTAGAATAGACAACTGGCGGAGTTCTTTCTGTTTTCTATAATTTGCAAGACTGGTGTGATGAAAAATACTATATTACAAGTTTCGAGGTACCATAGGATTGGCTATGTTTCGACATCTGAAATATGTTAAGATAGTTCATCTTTTATGCGTCAGTAACATTTTAGATGCATACACTCAAGCAAAGGCGTAGCCAGGGGGGTTGCGGCAGTCGCGACCACTCCCCCTTTTTGGTTCATCAGCAAACAAAAATTTTTTCGAATGAGTCCGGTTGAAAACCATGTCGGAAATTGTCTTAAAACTAGCCTCTCTCGCACTGGAAAACAATTTTTTCAACCGTATTTTTGACCAAACTTCACATTTTTGTATAAAAATTCGCTTTTACTTGTTTACGGCGTACTTATTATACCAATTCTTATTCCGGCACTTCATTGAATTTTCTCCGCTCGTAGACGGTTAACTCGTTGGAATATTTATCACTGAATGACCTGCCTCCTGGACCCTCTTTTCATATTTCTGAGCGCGACCTCCCCTGGAACCCCATTTTATGTACCCACTATGGGCCGGGACCCCTCTCTCTCAAAATTCCTGGCTAAACCCTTACGCCCTTGCACTCAAGGGCGGATATCTGCCACCGGAATATGGATAGGTGCGAAGGTTTGTCGGCTGATGGAGGCAGACGGTCTCGGCGCAAATAGGCCATGGGTTTGAACCAAAAATATTCTTACTAATTTCGATCCCAAATTGTTCCAGTACTATTCATCATTTTTGGGGCGCCTAGGGAAGGGATACGTCACCTTCGGGGGTGCAGGTCGGGAGGGGGTGGTGCGGCGCCTCGGCGTGAGGAAGTGTTGCGCATCAGTTGGTGCGTTGCCTTCCGGGGCGAGGGGTGCGACGCTTTGGGGGATGCAGACACTTGGTCGTTTGATATGCGCCGTCTAGGTGTCCGCCCCACGGTGCAATCCTGGATCAGCTACTGTGAATGCTACGGTAAGACATTTATCAAAGTCACGAACTGAATTCAGCAACGTTTGCGTATACAGTTCTGCTTCGGCAGTCTCGATTTTAGTGCACTGGAGCAAGGCATCTGTGAAGCACGAACGCAGTTTGCGTGCGCAAATTTTGGGATTTCACAGCAGTCCGCGTTCATATATCATGAAACCCGATAATGTTCGCGTCTGTAGCTGTGAGCGGTCAGTAAGTTAGGGCGCTAATTCGTATGATAATGACCGTCAGCAGTGACCTATAAGTCCTGTATTTATCTATTATCTTATCTCTATCTGTGACCATCAGTGGGCACTCATTTACTTACATGTCTACACTATAAAGTAAACTAAGTTGCGCCGACAGTTGGCATCGATGAATCTTAGTCATCATCCTAGGTCTCCTGACCACCTACCTCTAAGCTATTTTTAAAGATATTAAGTCAAGGTGTCTGCTTAATATGTCGTACTGTTGACATGTTAAGTAAAAGAGTGCTTGTAACAGAAAAATCGTGACTGGTGCACGGACATCATGCCTGAGATTATGAACTGACTTTTCAAAAAATATCGCAAACACCTAAAGCGGGTTCAGGTAATATTATTATACTGGTCCGTGAGAGCTATACTTGTACGTATTTATGTATATGCAGTAGGCATCCGAGGTCTCTCAACTCGGTGCCGATCGATGGTGTCGGAGGGGGGATGGTAGAAGTGAGGTAACCAGTTTCTTCCAATTTTACTAAAATTTTGTGTTTTTGCTATTTTTTGATATAGTTTTTCATAATTGCTAATATTCCCAACATTTCCGAATTTCTCCAGCTAATTTTCCGCGCGCCTTCGTCGGAGTAGCATTGGGTGGCTGGAATGCGGGGCCTCAGTGGTAAATATAGCTTGGAATATGCGGCACTTATGGGGTAACTTCTTCCGTACTTATTAACTGATATATCATTTTACTTTTTTGATAAAAGACTAACTTGCGAGTCAGGCGAATAATTACCCTTTGGATCTCGGATTCAGCTAGTTTCAGCACAGGCTACTTCAAATATATATGTGTATTTTTTTAATTCGTAAATTTTGTAAATCTAATAAAGATATATGTATGCAATGTATGTATAAATTATAAATATATGTATGTGTAACCGAAGTAACAAAGAAAACCACCATGTAAAAACCAGATAACAAAACACTTCAGTTAATACCAGA
>JASANE010012050.1:0-106873 GCA_030248225.1 Trileptium ribeirensis | reverse complement strand
ATCTGGATCCGGGCGGTCTCAACATCGTCCTTATCGCACATAACCGCTTTAAGCAAAGTAAGCAATTATGTGACCATCTCGGGGTTTTTAGTAATTTTTGGTGTTCTGAGGCGGGTTTCGACCAGAAAACCCCCAGGTAGCTGTTATATTGTATTGTTTTCATGGAGGTAGCGGTTGGATGGGGATTTTTCCTTATGTCGGCTATCGGTACTTAAAAGGGGGGACTCGTCACCGAAAGACTGTGTGGTCCGAGGTGTGGCCATTAGAATGCCGTTGGGACGTGAATATAGCGCGCGTCCTTCTTTGCGTGATCAGTATTTATGCCTTATCTTTTGCGTTGCGGCGTGTACCTTGTTCGGCTCGATCACTCTGGTTCAGATACTTGAATACCAAACGCGTAGTTAACAATGTTTATTATAGAACCAGATAAAATGTTAAGACACGATAATGTGCCAATTTGGCCCGTCGCTGTGACACAATGTTTGGCTATTGAGTAACTAGAGTCCCTGCTCTTAACTTTTTGCTGTCGCTATCCTTTCTCCAATATGCTCACTGATCACTAAATTTTGATACCGATTCGTTCACACTTATGAGATTCTTGCACACTCTTCGACCACTAAGCAAACTAGGCGCGTACCTAAGGCTACTAGCGTTATCGTTAGGTTACGTACTATTTTACTGAGCCCCATGTGAAGTTGGTACGATCGCTTCCGGATGGATGACGACGCACGCTTAACTGATTACCTGTCCTAGGTTCCTAGAATTACGCTAGTACGATCCTTATTTAGATGGTTACGATTTGAGTGACAACCGGTTACTTTTACGTTAGCTATTACGTTACTAAAGCTCTTGTGAGTTCATACACCCCACCACCGGACGAATGGCACGCGTGCAGCGTTAATTGATTACCTTAACCTGAGCCTTAGAATTACGCTAATTCTTTCAGGTATTCTTCAAATATTTTTTCAGGAGCATTAAGTTCGATTAAAACATTATTCCTTTGTCCTGGCAGATAATCATTTGACCCCAGTCCATTACAGTAGTTGGGATTCTTAACGAGTGCACTGTATTTAGAAAACGTCTCAGTAAACGGTATCTTTAATTCCATATCAAAATAAGACTTAATTCGACTGCTGTTCACTTTGAATTTTTGCCTTCTTCTTCGTGGTTCCAATTTCCTACTTTGTCGTGTTAGTATGCGCGTGTTTTCAGAAGGATTTTGTCTCCTAATTTGTACTGTGGTCCACTTCGGCGAGCGTCATAGGCTTTCGTCTGTTATTAATGAGCGTCTACAAGATTTTTAGCAGCATCGGCCCTTAAACTTATGACACTTTCCTGAATTTTTACGAGATTTATCATACTTTGTTCTATTGGAGTTTCCAACGTAACGCCGCTTTGAAGGTGGAGGTTCACTGGAAGTTTGGGCGTTGCACCATACATAAGTGGGAAGGGACTGTCACGAGGTGACTAATGTTATGGCATAGCAAATGTTATGGCCTAGATTTTTGTGTCCCAGTCCGCCATAGAACCCTTACAAACTTTAGACAACTGTGTTTCCAAGGTCTGGTTCCACGGGCCAAACCCATTAGAATATGAAAATTCCGTAATTATTTGGTATATTCCTTGAAAATCACAACTTTTTAGGATAGAGTTCTACCGGGGATAAAATGCAATATGGTTTAGTGGATGAAGAAATTCTACAAGAGTTATAAATACTAGAAGTTGACGGGTAAAAAATTCTATGGGGAATAAAATACTATACGTTGAAAAGGAGAAATCCTATGGGGACATGGGGACAAATTACTATACGCTGTACGAATAAGAAATTCTATAGGGGATAAAAACACCATACGACACCGGCCTACTTAGCTTTGTGCTGATGAAAATATTTAACTTATATATTTAGTTATAATAAAATGTAAACGATCAGCCCCTTCCACATTTTCGCCGGGCAACCCGACTTTTGTCGAGCTTGCGACATACCTGTTCGCCGCGCAAAGGAATACCAAATAGGCATTGCAAACAACCAACAAACTGCATTAAAAGTTGTGGACAGTGGTTAAAGGGGTTAAATATAAAATAAGAATATTTATTTAGTAAATTGAATCGATTTTAGTAGAACTTTCAGTAAAATTAAACTATTTTTGCGTTGAGCAACGCAATTGACTGTGCAGAGTAGAATCAAAGCAAAAATGGAAAAGTTCGGTATTCAAATTGCGCTAAATCGGAGAAACGCCGTCCAAATACATTAGGAACTGAATTTAAGTTTTACATATACAGATTTTACGCAATTTATCTAGAGATTTGAAGAGCTGTCGAAGATAAAGACAGAAATAACTTAGTGAGTTGTATAATATTGACACACATTATCGTTAAAAACAAACGCAGGCTCCTGGTCTCGCTTCAGCTACAATTTCATGAGCAATATTAACTTATTCTGTAGCAAATAGTCTGAGGACATAAAGTGCTCCAAGCAGCATTCCCTTGCAGATTTTCTTTTACTTGTTTAATGGCGATGTTATTGTAAGGCTAAAGTGCCTACCGCCAGATATACTTATCAGCCAAAAGTGATAGAACATTTTTGGGCGTATGTGTCGACTTGGCTTTTACGAAAAACTGATATAGCTGTTGTCTTTATGCCAAAGCAGTCGTCAACTTTTTATACAAACCATAAGACATTGGTTCAGCAGTTCGAGAAGTGGTTTCCTGACTCATCTTTGACGCACACAGGACCTCGGTGCTATTCGGGCATAGTTTCAGCCCATTTTGATATGTACCACAGCCAGATCTAAATTGTTGGCAACCCCGAAGCTACTGCAAAAACAAACAAACACATCTTCCTATTCTTCGTCCCTGCTTGCGAACACTGTTGTTTTAGATGAGTTTGCTTTCATACATGTGATTATTGTCGCGGATATAACGTTAAAACAGCTCTATTGCTCAGTTGTAAAGTTGCTAAATTGGATTAGTGGCATAGAAACAAATATGTAAAAAAATTCGATGTAGCCACGAATATGTAGTTCGTTATAGGTCCGGCGGACCTTTTTGAAAATCTTATTTTCTCAGTAAAGAATTTGTACAACAGATACCATTGCCGTTCCAGCAAGGAAAACTACTTAATATCAGGTGCCCTGAAGCCGTTGACTGCAAAGCCAATATCTTCGTATTGAGTTTTCTAGTATAGAAATGGATGCGATTGCCGCGTTATTCCAGGCGCAGCAGCTATTAGAAATTTTGCTTCAAGTGAAAATGAAGACACTTTTCTGATATACAGTACATATGCAAATTCGAGCGAACGTAACTCGATGCCATTCGCCGGTAACGCACGAGAACACAACAAGCGAAACATAGTCATGTTTAAAGTATAATGTCAGTCATGTTTAGTTAAATGCTTTATTTCCGGGCTAATTTCGAGCGAGATATGTCCGTGTTATAAAGAAGAAATTAGGCTAGCATGCTTATGCAACGCGTGCGATTAGTTATGAAAATACGTTTGAGTTATCTGTTAATGCATTCTGTAGTCCAGTGGAGAACGAGTGAAATGCTTGTGAGTAAAGGAGTATGAGTGATCGTTACTCCACATCAGATTTGTTGTGAAGATGTTGGAACGGTTTGTTTCCCGTCAAATACATCATTAGGTGCTACGTCGATATAGTAGTATCAACAGCCAATATTCTTTGATTGGTCCAAGTCACCTGAGAGGCGTTATGTATTTACGTTATAAAAGATAACATCTTAGTGCGGGGGGGGGGGTGAGGAGGCGACAGCCCCGACTTTAGGCGTAGGCTTAGTATACGTCTCATATAAGAACCTTAGGTTAGGCTAAGACTAAGCTTAGCCTTAGTTTATCGAGAACGGCATGGCCTACATTTTATTTATGCCCCTCAGGGTTATACCGATATCCAGTGTTTACCTTAACAAACTGTGCAGCACAAATGAACAATATGATAGCTACTATAATAGTTCCGCAGGTATCATTAATTAAATGTTTTTTCATTTCACCGATCGCTTATAATGCAGTTGGACAAACGCTCATTTTGGTGCGGCAGAATTCTGTTTACGCTTATTTGCACAACTAGCAAACTCAGGATAAAGTGGATGGGCGTCGGGCGTGAAATACCTTAACAATATTGTCATATACATAACAAGTCGATTCATTGCTTCGCGTATTCAATAAACGTTTTGCTTCAAATGCGATTGAAGTTTCCTCATTTGCTCACCGGCATTTATAACAAAATCAGGTATGCAGGTAAACATATAGCAACCAACCATTAGCTGCTAAAATATTTACCATACTAGTCCCTTTTCAATCTGATTTATATGTAAACAGCAAATTATAATGCCTTTTATTGCCAGACATGTGGTCTTTGTCTTGAAAACGAAAATTGAAATATGAAACCTTTCTCTTTCTATTTCGCTCATGAAAAGTCTATTTATATAAACAGCAAATTATAATGCCTTTTATTGCCAGACATGTGGTCTTTGTCTTGAAAACGAAAATTAAAATATGAAACCTTTGCCTTTCTATTTCGCTCATGAAAAGTCTATTTATGTAAACAGCAAATTATAATGCCTTTTATTGCCAGACATGCGGTCTTTGTCTTGAAAACGAAAATTGAAATATGAAACCTTTCTCTTTCTATTTCGCTCATGAAAAGTCTATTTATGTAAACAGCAAATTATAATGCCTTTTATTGCCAGACATGTGGTCTTTGTCTTGAAAACGAAAATTGAAATATGAAACCTTTCTCTTTCTATTTCGCTCATGAAAAGTCTATTTATGTAAACAGCAAATTATAATGGCTTTTATTGCCAGACTTGTGGTCTTTGTCTTGAAAACGAAAATTGAAATATGAAACCTTTCTCTTTCTATTTCGCTCATGAAAAGTCTATTTATATAAACAGCAAATTATAATGCCTTTTATTGCCAGACATGTGGTCTTTGTCTTGAAAACGAAAATTAAAATATGAAACCTTTGCCTTTCTATTTCGCTCATGAAAAGTCTATTTATGTAAACAGCAAATTATAATGCCTTTTATTGCCAGACATGTGGTCTTTGTCTTGAAAACGAAAATTAAAATATGAAACCTTTCTCTTTCTATTTCGCTCATGAAAAGTCTATTTATGTAAACAGCAAATTATAATGCCTTTTATTTGCCAGACATGTGGTCTTTGTCTTGAAAACGAAAATGAAATATGAAACCTTCTCTTCTATTTCGCTCATGAAAAAAATCTATTTATGTAAACAGCAAATTATAATGCTTTTATTGCCAGACTTGGGTCTTTCGTCTGAAAACGAAAATTGAAATATGAAACCTTTCTCTTTCTATTTCGCTCATGAAAAGTCTATTTATGTAAACAGCAAATTATAATGCCTTTTATTGCCAGACATGTGGTCTTTGTCTTGAAAACGAAAATTGAAATATGAAACCTTTCTCTTTCTATTTCGCTCATGAAAAGTCTATTTATGTAAACAGCAAATTATAATGCCTTTTATTGCCAGACATGTGGTCTTTGTCTTGAAAACGAAAATTAAAATATAAAACATTTGTCTTTCTCTTTCGCTCATGAAAAGTCTATTTCTGCGATGTTATTAATACAGGAATAATTTTCTCATGTTTTGCCGAACGAAAACATGAGTATAATCGATCTGTACTTTTACTATTTTAAAATGAAGACCGCAAAAGCGATTATTTGACAACTGTACTCTACTCAACTATTTGCGTTTCTTCTACAATAGTATCAGCTGAATTTCAACAAGCGATAATTAATTTACCAAATTTCTTGCTTAATCCACGAGCTGACTGTATCGGTAACTGCAAACTTTATGAAATCGTATAAATTATTTCAACCTATAACCGCTTCCAAATTGTGCGACTACTTTCTAAGTGCATTATAAATGTAAAAAATTTAATTTGAATTTAATGTAATTTCGGTAAAACTTTAAATTTTGGACTTGATTAAATTTTAATCACTTATAGATACTTTTAGAAATAAAATCGATCAAGTAAAAAACATCCAAACATTTTTTATGAAATTGTGTTCATATTGTGTTGTCTGCCCCGATTTGTCTCCTGATGCGATCCGATTTGAAAATGTATTTGTATAGTTTATTCACACTGCACCCGATCCGACATGATTACATACACAATTTTTTTCGCATTCGAACCGGATGCTGTAGTGTAAAAATACATAAACAGATCTGATGCAATGTAGAACAGAAATCAGATCGGAACGTATCAGACGCGATGTGAGCACAGCTTAAGCATGGACGTGCCTTCACACGTCAAACTTTTTTCTTTAATTTTAAGCTCAAATTTTGATCAAACTTTTCGCGAAGTGCTTCAGGGGTCTGGCAATCTGTCAGGTGAGGGTATCGGCGCTTCGCGCCAGCGAGCGTGGTCCCACTACTCAATGGGAATAATTCCCTCCTCACGGGAGCATATATGATATTTGACGGTTGGTTTGATCTCCCACAAATTTGAGGAGAAATCGACGCCCCTGCTTTAGGCAATCAGGAAATAGGAATATATATTGAAAACTTGTGAGCTCAGACTTGAGCTTAAATTTTGCAGAATTGTGATTTGTAAATTTATTCTATCACAAATAAACAGTGGACTTTAAGTATATATATGAATATTCATATTTTAAAAAAATCCAGCTTAGTCTTCAAAGGAATACCAAACTTGCCTTCTAAACGTTACACAACCAAAATACTATAGAAAAACCTTTTATCAGTAATATATTATTCACTACCCTATACTTCCGCGTCTAATAAAAGGTAAGTTACTCCTAACAACGATAAGAATATTCCGTTTATTAATTTAATTGCAATCACTGGATAAATTCAAATCGCTAAATTTTCTTAAAAATTGCTTTGAAATTGCCGTCTGCTGAAAGAGATTCGAAAATTTGTGTCCTATTCGTTGGTTCGATTTGAGCGTTTGTGAATGCATTCTTCCGTTTGCTGCCCCAGTTAAATCCCTGAAATAAACAATTTGGAGAGCTTACAAGGGCATCTACTCTTATACACACATTGCAACTGAAGTGATGCAACCAAATTTCTCCGCTGGCTTAGCAATGAAAAGTCTGGCGTAATTAGGGTTATTTCTAAGTTAAGCAATTTTACGTACATTTTCACCTCATATAACAGAACTGACAGCTTCGACCATAGCAAGTTTTACGTTCTGTGATTCTAGCCTAGGAAACATTGCTGCCGCGAAAGCAGTGGCTCAAAATGTGTGATATCGTAAATTAGACATTGATGAAAAATATGCTGCCAGTTTTATATACTTACAGATTATCGTTAGTACATGTCCCAACTATTAAAGGATTTTTGGTTCCGTTGAAAGAGTAGTCTGGTGAGCTCTAGAGAATAGACTAATGTTTTATCCTATGAAACATATTTAGCACTTTGAACAAGTTGCCTGCAGCATTTTAAGATGTTGTATTTGTGATTCAGGATGAAAAAGTATATTGGAAAAGACACTTTGAGATGCCTATTCCATTATTCGATTTTTACGAATCATGCAAAGCCTAAATCAAATCAGGTCCACGCTTTTGTACTCAACTATATTGTTAGCGTTTGAGGCTTAGGCAGCTGAGCTAGCTTGCCGGTAATACGTCAAAATAGTGAAAACAAAATTTCGATATGGTTATTTATTCTGGGGACATAATGTAAAATAGTTGCAAAGTTATGAGCTAAGTTGTTAACTTTAGTTTCATTCGAAAAGTATTATGTTTTGTAAATACATTCATGAAGATTTTATTGTCGTAAATGTTTATGAGCTTAACATGAAATTACAGCTTTTTTCAACTGCTTATAATCTCATTTACGCAAATACCTAATTCACCCTAGAAAATCGAATAATGTAGATTGCACAAGTTCAGTAAAACGAATCTTGGGCGTTAACCAACGTTTTAAAATTTTAGTGGTTCAGTTATTAAAATACTAAACAATTTTGTATAATCATTATTTCTTATGGAGTATTGGACGACAATTGTATATATATAACATCTATATTGTAGCTATGCTATGTTGGACAATTTACAACCCCTCAAGCAATTTCCAACAATTTTCCGTACAAAATCAATCAAAACAATTTTAATAATTTAGCCATCTTTAGTGCAAAAATTTTTGGTTGAAACGCCCTGCCGGAATTGCAAGTATGGGTAGTAAAAACGAATTGCAAATATAGTATTGGAACACTGGTAAAATACCTTTTGTTTGTGTTAGCGTTATAACTCATATTTTCCAGTTAGAGTTTAAGGACCTTGTTGTCGTGGTCATGGTGAAGCATCTTATTCGTATCCTATGTTAGAACTGTGCAATATTGGCTTGGTAATTCTCTAACCAGTTAATATTGGGGGAAATGCTTGAATTAAGATACCTATGTCGTTTAAACAACCTTGAAAAAATTTTAAAAAACTAACCTATTGGGTGCCCAAAATGTCGGTACATAATTAGGTGTTAATGTAAGTCTAGTAATATATAAATTCCGAATACTATCGAAGTAATTAATTTTACTTGATTGATTGATTTTTGCTTTTGTGTGATTATTTTGTAAGTTTTACAATCTGCAAAAGAACCCAAAGTGACACGTTTATTTGTATGTAAAAAAACAAAGAATAATGTCTGTTGTTGAGTTCAGGAACCAAACAATGTCCAAAGATAGTTACTTTTGGCGAATTTATATTTGGAATTACTCAGTGGGCTCACTCAACGGTAACAATTTTGTTGAAACTATATTTCATCATACTAATGTGAAAAACGACTATTGATTGGATTAGTACGGAAACTGCGATGTTTAGAGAGCCAACCGACTATTGATATTACTATGTGTGGACTTGTTTTCGATCGAGTAATTCACTTAGTTGTAAGCTCATATAGATACAGCACTTTCTAACGCAGTTATAGTATAGTCGCACTATCAGGTAATTTCAGACGGATTTATACGCGATCTAATATTTGCATTAATTAAATTTTGTTCAATTTTAGTTTTAATTTGCTAAAAATTACTCCATGAAACGCCGCAAATACTAGTTTATAATATAGAGACAGATAGAAAATCGAAGAAACAGGGAAAATACAGTGGTTAGCACCTTAAGATTTTTAAGGACAGCTACATTAAGCATATTAAACACAGAGCAGTGGCTAATTTTTATTACTCATTAGTTTTTGTTTGAGTAGGAATGCTCGCACTTGGCTGTTAAAGTAATTTTTGAATCTTTGTGTGAACATTGTTAGAGTTTATCTTTGAATTTGCAAGGCCTGCGATCTGAAATATCACTTGATAAGAACTCACTTAAGATTAATTTTCAAATCTCAAATCGAAGTTAACGTTTATATACCAGCGCTTCATTTTACTGACTTGATACAGTTGTCAGCTTACAAACTATGTATTTTTAGACATTCGCAGAGAATGCTTATGCTTAACATATTTAGCACAGCCTCACGTTTAGCACAAATCTAGCGTAGTTATGCTTAATTATAAGCACAAATATATGTATTTCAAAATTTTAGTAAAATTTGGTGCTTAATATTAAGGTTTATTAATACTATCTAACATTTAAGCATATTTATGCTAAATATCAGCAAAAACAAAGCTAAATCTACTCAATATTAAGCAAAATTATGCTTAAATTTCAACTTTTTAAGCGTAATTCTTTTAAATATTAACCTTGATTTATGTTAAACATGTTAGCTCCTCATTTAGCATAATTATGGCGACTAGTTATGATATTGTGCTAAAGCAGTTTAGTACCGAATATTTAGTGCTTTAAATGCTAAACACGAAATCTTAAGGACCGACAGATATTTAGTATAGTTATGCTTAAAAATAGCATGATATTGCTAAATATTCGGCATAAACGTTATGAGCGAATATCTCTTGTGAAGCTTTTGCTCATAAAATGCTTTACTGCGATAATTCGGCATTAATTTTGTCTTAACATAGAAAGCAATAGGTCGGTGTAGCAATTGACCTTTCTCGAACAGTTTGGCCCTATACTACAGTAGAAAATAAGAAAACTTGAATTCTAATTGTTAATTCGAAAGCAAAGTATAAAAGAATGAATGCCAGAATATATTACCTTTACCGGGATGAAATTTCTAAGCAAATACGCTGCTATGATTGCTATAACATTTACATTTCTGTTGCATAATATGGTTCATATATATGTTATTTTAAAACTGCTCTAGATACCTGCCGCGCTGAAGTGATGAAGACAATAATTGTCGACCGCTATAGCCAACCGAAGCATTGTTCACATGATTGGTTAGATTTGCGTGGTCGTCACATAATGGCACCGTTATTTGATGGTCGGTCAGCTTGTTGAGTTGAGCATTGCTCTCGAAGCCGGTTTCGTGTGATGTTACTTTGCGGTTTTGCCATATTATTTCGTCAACGGTGCTTCTGTTTTTGCCTTTGTCGCTGTTGTTAATCGTCTTTTCCGATTTGCTATACGAAACCGCATGCATTGAAGACGCCACGCTTATATTTCTTGAGCTTGTATGCTGAGGTATGTAGTTGTGTTCTACTGTTCGAGTACCGGGTTTGTAATCATTGCAAGAGAAATTATTTTGCTCAGATAAATACATATTATTATGTTTCTTTTGGCAATCATCATTGATGACATTCGGCTGCGAAGCGACAAATTTTCGTGATTCTTCTGGCGTTATTGTAGAGGTACTTGTATTACTGCAATTGTCCACCAATTCCTCGATGGTTGTTGGCAAATTAATATAGCTGTTGTTAGAAAGTGTAAGCATTGAAGATGCTGCTGTTCTGGGATATGACTTAAGTATATTTTGTGGTATATCCGTGTTCTTACTGATTTCAATATCCACAGCACTGGAGCATAAATTGTTCCGTTTAGAAGTCGATATACTACTATTTTGACTTTTATCGTGTGAATTTAATGTTTGCCGCGAGAGATTTCCACTCAAATTATTTAAATTTGGTGACTGCCATAGGTTTGCTCTTGATACGTCGAGTGTGCTAGATACTGACATTGTGTCGAAGCCTTGTTGTCGTTTGTTCGCCTTACATATTGAACATATCTTAAAAATTCTGTTTCTCATTTTTGGATCGGTTATTTCTTGACCACATTTCTCACAACGTATTGGTTTAGCCGTTATACCTTCACCACCCATATCATCGGTAGTCGCTATATTAAACTGCGACCCAAATATGCTCCAACTATCATCAAACACATCAAAACTACTGCAAACAGACATTGTTTCAACAGGTGCACTCATGGTTTTTAGAGCGTTCTGACAATTCCATCGCGATTGACGATCTAAAAATCGATCAAATGTTGTTAAATTTTCGTCGTTCGGAAGGTCACTAGCACCGCTTCGAAGCGCCAGTATGGGCGATTCAGGATTTTTGAAGCGATCTGAAAATCGAGAAATTGGACTTGCCGACTCTTTGTTTTCGGCTCGCTTCCCCACATGCTTGCGAATAGGATCTGAAGCTAACAATAATCGTCGGTGATCAGCGGATGTTATAACGCTTGTAGACGGATATCGGTAGCCACCCGCGATAATTACCGACGGGTCATAGTTGTTTTTTAAGTTATTACTACTCCAGCCTGGTACGCTAAATCTCAAGCTTCCATTTCGTTGTCGTCGGCTACCAGATTTAAATCGAAATAACGACAGGCGCCTTCCTGGCAATGTACTACTACCACGGCTGGTATCTGCGTCTACTTGGCACAGTGTTTCGGATGATGTGCGTGCACTTTGACTAGATACCAAAAGCGAAGTTGACGATGAGTATATTGGCGTAAGATCTAGTTTGAGCGATGACTTGTTTAACGAAGCTCGAGAATAAATGCGTCGTTGTTCTATATCTTCGAAGGCTGAAATATTAAAAGGGTGAATAATAATTAAAAATTGCATATCAATAAATAAACCTAAGATTAGCTGTTTAGTGCTGCCAAATCGTATTATCCTACGGTAAATAAACCTGTTTCAAATTGTCATTTCTTGTTATCTTTTGTGTTGTTCATTGAGAAGAGCAAGCACTACCTGTACTCTTTTACAAAAATTTTTGAGGAATATTGCAACTCAAACTTCATAGCTTTCACAAATATTTGGATATGAGATTTTGAGAATTTTAATGCTGTAACGCCTGCAATTGTTCAACCACAGCTAATTACGTTTCAAAGCGTTATACTACACAAAAATCGCCGAGTACTGGTCGATCGCACGTACATTGTTCATTGCTAGTTTTATGATTAGCCTTAAAGATTCGAGAAATCGCGCCGACACAGTTTAATGTATAGTGAACATGACTTTCACCCGAACGTTTCGGGTTTGATACTTCCCGGCCACCAATAATTGTTCACTTGTCCTCGAAATGACAAATTAATTCAGGGCTTAATAAGTATATGATGTAAACTTTTAAAAATATATCAAAACCTACATATTTATATTGTAGCTATTTCATTAAAAGTAGTTATTTTTATGTAATAGCAAGTATATTTTTCATCTCAGCCCCACATCTCCTGTTATCAAGGCCTTACTAACTTAAATATTGTCTTTCTAGTGAAAATCTTCCATGTGATTCTAATCTTCTTCAGATACTGTGCTGTTGCACACATGGCATAACATGTCTTATAGCTATTACCAAACTAAGTATATATAATTTGAGTGAACATTTTGGAACCCGGGAATTTCTACATTCGTTCCTGGTAGTATCTTAAAATATTAACTTCATATGATTCTTTCTATGATCATGTAATATTGTTGTTCTAACAAGCTGTAACTCTGTACTGTAGGTGCGCTTAATGGGGGTTGTGGAGAGGTAGAGTTAAACTTTCTAAGGGTTAGACCGTCCTAAGTCATGTTTATCTCCACTCAGGCCTCCCAACCTATATCTCACCAAAAAAACCTCGCTTCTTCGGCGGAATGCTAGCAAAATTTTACCCATTTTAGACCAACACTTTCAGCGGTAATTATTATGAGTCACTAAAAATTTCGATTCTACTCCAATGGTCTACCCCTGTCCCCCAATCCGCCGGAACCATCTATCTCTTCCCTAGGCAGACAGATCTTGGACTCATATGCTTTATGCATTTAGAGCACAAATATCAGTTAGAAAAAATATGTCCGGTATTTTCTATTTAAGAAAATTTATGTCACTGCGTCACTAAAAACACTTTTCCACTGCTCTCCATAATGAAATGTATAACTTTATTGCACAGGGACTAGAAAGGAATAAGCTTCGCTGTTCCAATTATTACAATACAATAGTTATAAACCTCTTTGCAAAACTACAACAACTAACCATTGAAAACATAACATAATGAGCATTTTTATTTCTTGGAAACGCATTGTCTCTATTTAGGTAATCGTTAATGCAACACAGACCAAGCCTTAGGCCAAAAAATTTTGTTCGCAATTACAGTGGAACTGAAGCTCTTCAAACCCAACAATGCTAGATTATGGGTCCGTAAGAAATATCTTTTTTAAAACTGGCTATAAATGTTTATGAATCTTAACCCTACGGTGTCGGTTTTAAGAAATCATAACGATATATTTTATTTCCATTCTATCTGCCACACAGATCCAAATACTACTAAAACAATAGTAAACTTAACAATCAACGATCGTTATTTTGCTAGTTCGATTAAAAATCTGTTACTGAACCTTTTTTGTGAACCGTAATCCGGCGTAAAACTGTTTTCGAACACACAGCTCTGCGATAGTAATCCGGCAAATTTGTGTTCGCGAAAATTCAACGAAAATTACCGAATTATTTGAGTATGAAAATCTACTGGATTTGGATTCGTTGTCTTTGTTCGTGAATACTGTGACCTAAACCACAGGAACGGTTAATTTGACACGTCAGTATTATGTTAAATTTGTTTGCGAACAGAGACTAATACAAATCTAAAGCTGCTAGGCATTACATAAGAGTTTTCACTGCAAATTCAAAATCGCGAAAATTCTGTTTGAACACAATGTGTAATTTTTGGCACTTGTTTCCGATTTTGCCAATTTTTGTTATCCAAAAACCGATGAAATTTGCGCGTTTGTTTCGTAACAATGGTTTGTGATTCGCTACCGGATATGACAAAGTAGGATGGTTGATGGACGCAGATTAATTTCATTTGCGCATAATGTATACATGGACTTCGTCAAAACTCTCATTTATACAAAACAAGTGACATGATGACCGACATAGATATAGCGACAACAACAGTCTATATGTTCTGGGCGTGGTTCTATTGCTTTCCATTTTTTATGTGTGGCAAAACTCTGAATGTTCATGAATTTGCGAAACACAGATTTTCATGTGATTGTGAAACATCATTTTTCTTTTATGGTTTGAAACTATGTTGCACTTGTAAATATAAACAAGTTGATTTATAAAAATATTTCATTTCGATGCCTAATATATAGCGTTGCGGATATATATATTATCAGCTTCATTGTGCTTGTAATAAATACAATCTATATAAAGAGCACTTCGTTGCCTATTCATCCGTATCCGGATACACACCTCCAGTTTTATACCCAGACGTAGTTGTAACAATTTTCTAAAGCGGTCCGTCCTGAATAGTTACAAGTAAAAATGGCGTGAAAAGTGCCTTGCCGGCGGATCCAGGAATTTTTGATGGAGATGAGTTCATTACGCTTGCGCGCCGGAAGCGCCCCAGATTTTATTGGAGTGACATTGGAAAACAATATGAGGAAAACGAAAAATTTATCACTACTTGACAAAAATCCCACCGAGAATATCTATCCCCCAATAGCCAACGGACCTACGTTTCCTATGAACTTCAGCCCATCTTTGATCAACAAATTTTTTTTCACTGTTCGTATTTAGTTTTTTTTACAAATTTCTGACGACCTGACTTAGGTCTTACGGGGGCTCAAGCCCCCTCCTTCTTCCTTCTGGATCCGCTAATGCTTGTCGGTACTCTTCTGGTAATTACTGATTCACAGAATAATGCGCCCATCTACTCGAAAATTTTTGTTACATACAACATGTCGTATGTCACAGTTACATGCGACATGTATGTATGTATGTAACCGTGTTTTTTACAACATGTCGTATGTAACAGAGTTACGTACCACATGTCGTGTGGAAGTGTATTATATAATACATGTCATATATAACGCTAGGCTGCCTGTAACTTCCGTCCTAAATAGTTTTCCGAAATATATTGTGACCTTACGTCTCAAAATGTCCCTGAGGGACCCTTACCCCGTCGTGTGCGAAAAATTCTAGAAATATCATCAAACATTTTCCCAAAACTGGGGTAATATTGTGTTCTCGGAGGGGGCGTAGAGGTCGACAGCCTTTTTCAGCACCTTCTCAAGGACCTCCCCTCTCTCTAGGCGGCCTCTACCCCAGAGATGTGTTGCGATGCATATCTTTGGCGTAGCCAGGAACACTAGGTTTTGTTGCTCAATTTTATCAATAGTATTTAGCCGTTTGTTCGCGAGCAAAGCATGACAAGATTTCCACGGCGTCGATTCCGAAACGCTAAATTAATATGTGTATTTTCAGCTACGCAGCACATAAGCCTAAAAAAATCAAATGGTACAGTCACACTGACTTGTATGATATGTGTTTAGCTGCGCATATTTGGCAAAACTTGTTGTTGCTGACTGCACTATACACTTTGCTGTCCATGGATGCTTCGATAAATGACAGTAAACCACAGTTCACACAAAAATTACGTTGTTGCTCTGGTGTTTATTATTCTCGTAACAGTTGTGCGGCGAGAACCTCGACCTTTAGAGTGTACTTGCTCATAGAATTGGAAGCGCTAGTTTATCAAAGATCAAAATACGAAATTTATTATAATGCTAATGCAGATATTGCCAGTACTGCGCGTTGCAAATTGACCGTTATTATAATGCTAATGCAGCTATTGTCTGTACAGCTTGTTGCAAATTGATCGTTAGTATAATGCTAATGCAGCTATTGACTGTACTGCGCGTTGCAAATTGACCGTTATTATAATGCTAATGCAGCTATTGTCTGTACAGCGTGTTGCAAATTGACCGTTATTATAATGTAAATGCAGCTATTGTCTGTACAGCGTGTTGCAAATTGACCGTTATTATAATGCTAATGCAGGTATTGTCTGTGCAGCGTGTTGCAAATTTACCATTATTATAATGCTAGTGCAGCTATTGTCTGTACAGCGTGTTGCAAATTGACCGTTATTATAATGCTAATGCAGCTATTGTCTGTACAGCGTGTTGCAAATTTACCATTATTATAATGCTAGTGCAGCTATTGTCTGTACAGCGTGTTGCAAATTGACCGTTATTATAATGCTAATGCAGCTATTGTCTGTACAGCGTGTTGAAAATTGACCGTTATTATAATGTAAATGCAGCTATTGTCTGTACAGCGTGTTGCAAATTGACCGTTATTATAATGCTAATGCAGCTATTGTCTGTGCAGCGTGTTGCAAATTTACCATTATTATAATGCTAGTGCAGCTATTGTCTGTACAGCGTGTTGCAAATTGACCGTTATTATAATGCTACTGCAGCTATTGTCTGTACAGCGTGTTGCAAATCGACCGTTATTATAATACTAATGCAGCTATTGTCTGTACAGCGTGTTGCAAATTGACCGTTATTATAATGCTAATGCAGCTATTGTCCGTACAGCGTGTTGCAAATTGACCGTTATTATAATGCTAATGCAGCTATTGTCTGTACAGCGTGTTGCAAATCGACCGTTATTATAATGCTAATGCAGCTATTGTCTGTACAGCGTGTTGCAAATTTACCGTTAGTATAATGCTAATGCAGCTATTGTCTGTACAGCGTGTTGCAAATTGACCGTTATTATAATGCTAATGCAGCTATTGTCTGTACAGCGTGTTGCAAATTGACCGTTATTATAATGCTAATGCAGCTATTGTCTGTACAGCGTGTTGCAAATTGACCGTTATTATAATGCTAATGCAGCTATTGTCTGTACAGCGTGTTGCAAATTGGCCGTTATTATAATGCTAATGCAGCTATTGTCTGTACAGCGTGTTGCAAATTGACCGTTATTATAATACTAATGCAGCTATTGTCTGTACAGCGTGTTGCAAATTGACCGTTATTATAATACTAATGCAGCTATTGTCTGTACAGCGTGTTGCAAATCGACCGTTATTATAATGCTAATGCAGCTATTGTCTGTACAGCGTGTTGCAAATTGACCGTTATTATAATGCTAATGCAGCTATTGTCTGTACAGCGTGTTGCAAATTTACCGTTAGTATAATGCTAATGCAGCTATTGTCTGTACAGCGTGTTGCAAATTGACCGTTATTATAATGCTAATGCAGCTATTGTCTGTACAGCGTGTTGCAAATTGACCGTTATTATAATGCTAATGCAGCTATTGTCTGTACAGCGTGTTGCAAATTGACCGTTATTATAATGCTAATGCAGCTATTGTCTGTACAGCGTGTTGCAAATTGACCGTTATTATAATGCTAATGCAGCTATTGTCTGTACAGCGTGTTGCAAATTGACCGTTATTATAATACTAATGCAGCTATTGTCTGTACAGCGTGTTGCAAATTGACCGTTATTATAATGTAAATGCAGCTATTGTCTGTACAGCGTGTTGCAAATTTACCGTTAGTATAATGCTAATGCAGCTATTGTCTGTACAGCGTGTTGCAAATTGACCGTTATTATAATGCTTATGCAGGTATTGTCTATACTGCGCGTTGCAAATTTACCGATTAAATACAGTCGATAAACATATATGCACAGATTTATGCGTTGTGCTGTTAAAAACTGTACTCGGTAAGCATGAGAATTACGGGGGTTCAATTATTCATTTATATTACGTTTTTAAGAACCCGTTTTAGTAAACATTATTTTTCAAATGTTTTACGTGGTGATGTTTACGACCTTTGCGTGACTTGGTAACATAGATTGTGGCGGTGTGAAATCCGTGGCAAACAGGTCACGATTTCGACGAAGTTACTTCGCGGGTGACTGGTCAAATGAACCATGCACTACCAGCCTATGGATCAGCGTGGGTTATAGGTCAAGATTATTGACCCGTTTTCGAGCTCGGAAGCAGCAATTAATGGGTAATTTTACAAATAGATAGATTGGACATAGACAGAAAATATATCCAAAACTGAATGAATATCGTGTAAGAAATGTGGCCAAAACAATAACAAAAGTTTTACCATGTGGTATTTTGCTAAGACTACATGAAACTAAACATTCACAAAACATGACAATAATTAAATAGATCAATCCAGTTCAACAAGTGCTGCGAAACATATTAAGCAACTAAATAACATTATTTTAATGTTTAAACAAAGCATGAAAGCCGTTGGGTTTCTATCTTTTAGGTGCCGCATCACACACATGATGCAGAATTTTGGTTTAAATGCATTCCGTGCCACAACAACAATATTATTTTTGCTCCATCACACGCGTTAACATGGCCTATTGTTATATTTAGAATAAATACTTCGCGTGTTAAAAGTGCAATTTTGTCAAAGCTAATGTTTTGCAGTACAAATTCACAAACAACCCCAGTGGTAGTAATCTTGTTGTCAACCGCAGTGGCAATAGTCTTAGCCTTGCATTGAGCTGTGTTTCTTGCAGCGTGTTGCATTTTTCGACCCATGTACCACTGAACATAAATTTTACATGAACTTGAACTTTAGCGACATAACATATATTAAGCGCCTAGGTCGGTGAATTCCACCTACCGCAGAAATTGATGGACTTTTAATAATTGAAAAAGGAGAAACAAAATAGAAAAACAAAAATTAAAACAAAAAACACAGTCTTCATGAACATCTATGTAATTTTGCAACAAAAATTGCGTATTTTTCTCCAATTTAGGGCACTAAAGGCTCAACGGTAGTGGGGAATTCACAAATTTAATACAAGATTTAGCATCTTTTCTATATCTTTACATATCTTTAACAAACATATACACCAAACTTACGATGGTTTTGAGAAGACGCTCTGCATGAAATGCGCTGGTCAATGATATCGTTCATTGTAGTAAGTCACACATTCAGTCACAAGTAGTGTTAATTAAGATTTGATATCTCAGATTATAACAAAAGTTATGCAGTGGATTAACGAACTAAAAATAAAAAATAATGTACTTTATATATCAACAAGTTATATATTTATTAGCTGCAATCTTGCACGCTGCGGCCCATTGGCTTCTATATATCATCATTAAGCAATTAGAGCTGTATACCCGTAGGGCGTTGAGAAATATATATGTAGCCAACGATCACAACAGGTGGTTACGGCAGAGTTCTTGCTATAATGTCCTCATTATTTGGAAGTTATATATTTATTAGCTGCAATCTTGCACGCTGCGGCCCATTGGCTTCTATATATCATCATTAAGCAATTAGAGCTGTATACCCGTAGGGCGTTGAGAAATATATATGTAGCCAACGATAACAACAGGTGGTTACGGCAGAGTTCTTGCTATAATGTCCTCATTATTTGGAAGTTTAGTTCTTTGGAGTGGGGACCCTAGCATATAGACTAGTCAGGGTCACATCCGTGCCGTAAATCAACTCATAAAGGCACACGACACACCCTTAGCTACTACATTTTTGTTTACGGCGTTGCACACACCATAGCAACAATTTTTTAGCTGAATAACAATAACGCAATCTGTCTATTAATAATGCGGTCTGCTATTCCGCAGAGTTATTATTTTTTCCAAGACTTCGATATTTGTATCTAGAAAATGTGCACGTTGAAAAGATAGTATGCAACATACAATCAATGAATCTACAAAGAAGACACAGTGTCTTTGACTTCGTCGAAAATGATAACACTGATCGCTGACTACCCTTGAATAGCTATGACAGACTCAGACGCCCTTTTGTCGAGGGTGTGCGCAACACTGTGTGGTGTACATAGATTCCAAATGCTGGGTATATTATAAAGCGAACGCCGGATAACTCGTATAGTTAATTTGTTGACTTAGAGAGGATGCTAAATCGAAATTACCCAGAGCTGGGGAATTGCCGTTAACCTGGTTTATACTGTCACCTCTGAAGTCTAATTTCTTATTTTTGAACCTTAGTACATAGAAAATCGAGTACGTGCGCTAAACACTCACTTAAGTTTCAGCTATTTTCATGCCATTTTAAAGTTTTAAATACTGTATAATTTTGCTTTGTAATGTCCACAAAATATAGGAAATCTATAATTTCACTATTATAATGTTCATTGTTTTATATCAACTAAAGCTCAGATTTCCTTCTCAAGTCATTTTAATAAAATTCGTAAAGTGATAGAAATCCGGTAACAATCCGATAACAACAATATTAAATAGCATCCAAACGATTTTCCAGTTATTCAGTAACCGTATGTTTCTCATTTTGGATTGGATTAGGAAATTTTGTCATATATGTTACATAGTGCCACCGGCCTGGATAAAAACCTAAATAACACAAAAACGTGAAAAACATTTGGTACAGCTTATACAATTTAGACTCAAAATGGAAATCATTTATATTAACTTAACCCCTTCACGTCAGAATTAATTTATATTTTAATAATGCAGTATTTAGTAAACCCAAGGGATCATCGGAATAATTAAATATAGGAATAGGACTAATCGGAACCCCGACTGTACAGTGAAAACGACGTACGCAAACCACTGAGCTATCCAGGACTGTTGTTCGGTTCCTTAAGGAACCTCGAAAAGTAAATATGTTACAACGCACGTACAAATACACGTTGCAATGTCAGCTAACACAACTATTCACAATGCCCGCTTTACACATTTCAAGACAGTGAGCGTTAAAGGGTTAAAATATGTTTTACCTAGAATACAATTATAAAATATTTTTGTATAGACACCTGTAGTTTCAGAAATCCTTAATACCATTTGATGGGGCGGACTGACTGTTGCTAGAGCGACAGCTTCAGAGAGGTTAACTTGACATTTCTCCTGCAAAACATATACAAATACTGGATAGAACACAGTGCTAAATAATGTATTTTCGCAAATACCGACAAAGTGTGCTACTTAAATTTGAAAAGTTGTTCTCTAAATTGAATACCTAAACTTTTGAATAGCGAGTCAAATATGAAACGCTTTCACAATGTACCTAGATATTTGATTTTGGGCGCAGGAATAGTTTAAATGTTCCCTGGTGTAATATTATAAAATATTGCTATTAGGATTATTGTACAGGTACATTAAACATGAATTCAGCATCATATAGGTATGATTTCTGTAGCGACTAGTTCAAAAATGGGCAAAACTCTATGTTGGAAGCCAGGGGTTGCGATATTTGCTGTTCATCCATTTGAAGATATCACAAATGTACAAACTCAAGAATTATGTTTATATTTCAATTTAATTATCCATGTTATTTACCTACGTGCTAAGAGTATTTACAGGATTTGCATTATATTACATGTATTTATCGAAATCTTTGCTTGTAATATAGTTTATTATAAACCCGATATTCGGATGTTGTTTTATACAACTTTGTTTGAAAGAGTGCGATTAATATAACAAATATTCGACTATAATCAATTTGTATATATACAATGGGTTGAGCATCATTCATATTTCGGGTTATAACGAGGCAAAATTTGATTATTATCACCTGGTACGTAAATCAGTAAACCAACTGATCTTTTAACTTTTCATGGTGCATCCGAGACGAAGTCGAGTGGGCCTAGATTACTCCAAAATCAGTTTCCATGAGTAAATAAGCCGGCACATATTTATATTTTAGGGCAACGCAATGTACTCAAATTTTGCATTAACAAGTTAAAAACTATTAATGTCAGATTTGGTTTAGAACAAATGTTCACACGGGGCACGTCAATATAAAATAAACCGTCTATAACAGCAAATGATTACAAGCTATTTAACTTTCTCTTAAATGCTGTTCAAAACGGAACTAGGGTATTAACCCGTTTGTACTATAGTCATCACCAAATTCGCGGATTTCATCAACAGGACAAGTCAGTTCGCAAAGGCATGTTCACACGCCGCAACTGTTTGCTCAAATTTTCAGTTCAAAATTTGAGATCAAAATAAGGTCAAATTTTGATCAAAATTTAATTAATTGTAATTTTTTACGAAAAACTAGCGATATTTCAAAATTTTGAGTTCAAAATTTCAACTTAAACTTTATGGTAACAGATATCGCCGATCATTGGCTACAGGAATATCCTTGAAATGTCTGTTCAGTATTCACATGTTCAAACTTATCAAACATGCAAAAAGATGCTTTCAAACTTTGATCAAAATTTAATCAAAATTTGAGCTCAAATATTGATTAAAATTTGAGCAAAACGTTTGAGCGTGTGAACACGTCTTAAGGTTCAACCGAAAGCTTTTATCTAAGTCAGTTGATAATAAAAGAGTTTGATATAGTTGATGGGTAAATTGATAAAGAAGCGTTCAATTCGAGATTTACGATTTTTTATATATTTGCTTCGGTCGATTTCCGCTTGTTTGTATAGAATACCTATTACCATCGAAACGTGATTGTCTACCGATCGGCGAAACGCTATGATATGCCCGTAAACCCTATGAACCAAATTAATTGATTTCGCGTTTTATTGGACGCTAGCGATGCGACGTCGCATTATTACAGTAAAAATCAAGAGGTATTATATTAAAACAGCAAAATCGATACGCTAAACATAAGCCTAATGCGGCGTTCACGTTATAATGTCCCCAACGTTTGGAACCTGTGTAACCTAGATAATCTTGCGTTCGCCATAATTCAACCAAAAGCATCGATTTTGTTTGGCACCGAAAATTGTCTGGAACTGAATTTGGATTTGGAAACACTATACATAAACTAAAGTATAGGACCTGCTAATTTGTGGCGTTACTGTTAAGTTAAAATTGTTCGCGGGCGGAGACAAATCTAACTAAAAATTTGACAGGCGTTCGATAACTGTTATCCTGGAAATTGAAACTCGGCAAAATTTTGTTCGGACATATGTTACAATTTCTGATACCTGTTTATTATTTTACCAATTTCATGTAGATTCAATTTTCGTATTAGCTCTGTAACAGGGGTCTGTCAGTCCGTATCGCTTGTTACAAGATAAGATAGTCGATGGACGCAGGTTAAGTTTACTCACGCATAAGTGAAGAGGGGCTACCGCCCCGAACCTTGCAGGCGGAACTGTTGGTTTTTTAACGATATAACGTAACCCACTTCAGGGTTACTTCAGCCAAAGTGAAAACGCTTTATACTATGAAACTAAGTTGAACCGCTAAAATCAGCGAAGTGCTGATTTAAATACAACTCGGCAACAATAAATTTCCATATGTAAATTTGTTTTATTGTTAGGTGCTGCACCAGTACTTTAGTGTTATGCAAATCCAGCAAACTCAGTGTTTGACTCAGTTCACAGAATGTGCAAACCTCTATGAATATAGCGTAAATTGCTGAAAAGATATACTTAGGCTTTACATACCGAAGCAGGGATTCAGGAGGCTAGTCCACTGAGGCCTTGGTGACCTCCCTCCGGCAGGGCACCCGTACACCGCTCTCTCCTGGTACTGCGCATTCGCCCGCCCTCCGAAAATTTTAGCAAAAATTTGTAAAAATATAACCATGGTGAAAATTGGCACAAAAGAGGTAAAATTGGCAAAATGGGTCCTCGACGGTGGGGGAGGGGTCGTCCACATTTTTCAACACCCCCTAGGGCCTCTACCGATGGAGTCTAACCCCCTGAGAAGGCCTCTCTTTCTCCCGCCGACCCCTTGGAGCGTCAGCATGTATGACTTAGGCATTTCGTACATTTTTTAAATTCCCTGTCGCGTTACATCCCAATATTTCATGTATTTGTAGCGCATTTGTACTGAAATGAGCCGCGATATAGTGAATGGGTCGAATAATGAAAGCCCACCGAACTATGTCGCGACAATTACATATACTTTAAAAGAACTGAAACTTGACTAGAGAATCTATATAGGGTTGCTAGGTAGCATGTTTTGTCTATTTTTGCATCTCGTTGATTAAATAATCAATAATTCATAAGATATTCGTTTTATACAAAATTACTGACTCTGTCTCAATGTGCCGACAAAGACATTATGGTCGGACGATGCTCTATGCGTTTGCGGAAATAACGTCGTATGCGTTGAAAAGCTGGCACTGTAAGTAATATCGTTTACTTTTAACAAATATTGAAAGCTTCGGGAGACAAAAATCATGATGAGTCTCAAAAGTATTTGTGCATTAAAATGAATTACAATAATGACTGACGTTTGGCAGCTGAGTGAATCTGTCTTAAAAGCTGTCGAACAACTTTTGACCGCAAATAAATAGATCTGTTTTCAAGTTAGTTAAATAAGTACAACTCCTAAACGCTTTATAGTAAAATTCATAGGTCACCTGGCGTGTGGGTCCAAATTAGGTCCAAACACCTGTTATGTTTTTCTTTTGACAAGTAAGTTCACGATTTCAAAACAGATGTCCGCGCACAAATCGCCATTTTACCTTATGTACGCGGACATAATTATTTTATTGATGCAATACCGCGAACTCACTGTTTGAGGGCATTATTTCACAATATAGCGTCGCCATCTTGTGGCCGTGAACACTTGAAAACAACATTCCAATAGCGCTATCAGTGCATTTATACATTCATAGACCATGAACACAGCTATGCTGTTCGGCATGCCATTTTACGCGAACAAGTTTGCGGATTCGGTAAATATACGCGTATATAAATTACGTTCGGACATCACGGAGTCTATGTTCGCGTTCGCTATACAACAAGTACCGATGCAGAATTCAAACCGCGACTGTTTGCGCAATTTGGACAGTGATTTTGACGCAAGAAATACTAAGACGTACGTAATTAAAACGGACTCACTCGAGAGTCGTTGAAGCTCAATGATCCACAGGTGTTCAAAAGTTTATTGCTTAAATTTCTTCCACGGAAAACCGAAGGAACGCAAAGAGATATATAACGGAAATTAACTACAAAATTTCTTGTTAATATAGAGGTAATTGAATACCTTTAACTATTTAGCAAGGGCTTAGAGTTACGCTTAGGCTCAGACTTAGCTCTAGACTTAGAGAGACAAAACGTTATACGATTATTCAAAAAAGCTTGACGTGATACGCCAGGGTGGTGGAGAATTTGGCATGATCCAGAGGAATTTCATCAATATAGCGATTTTAGCTATGAAATTAGAGTTAGGAGATAGAATATAGTGACAAAATATGTTCCAAGCAAATTTAATATATAACGACATCAAAAATCTTGTTATAAATTGCTTATTGCAGCTCAATGAATCTATCAATTAATTGATTTGTGATTTGTCCCGAAATCCCATTTAGGCCAACTACTACTATTTTGAAATTACTTAGTTATACTGTTAACACATAGGCGCACATATGGACAGTAGTGGAATAACCCCCGGTGGCTCGTCAAAACACGTTTACCTATGCCTCTGAATACCCAGCACCCGCCTCCGCGTTGAGGGCACGCGATAAATTTTGGGATATTTGGTGAAATGTAGGATAACTTTGGTTAGCACAATTTGGCAAGATTTGGGTTTGGGCAAGATTATAGCAAAAATACTGGAAATCTGGGGCAAATTTTAGTAAATTCGCGGGAAACTATGAGGTCCTGAGAATTTCGGAAACTTAGATGAAACCCGCCGCTAAGCCGAAACCATCTATCCCTAACTGACGGACCTCGCGTATTTACAGTTTAATTACAATTCATACACATGGCCTTACTGTTGGATGTTACGTTTAGATGTAGAGTTTTTTATTCAGGAAATGCCCATTTGCCTACACCTTGTGTGGTCGAGGTTCGCCAGATTAGCGGGGTAGGTGGCTCCAGTAGGCACGCAAAGGTTGGACAGGAGATGAGCCCCTCTCATTTTCTACTGCCAAACGTGAAAAAGTTAACTGAGGGGGCTACAACAAAATGAATGTAAACGACTGGCCCACTCCACTTTGTGCCGGCCCGTTTCACCTTTGAACTTTTGAAGATTTTGCGACACCTTTGGGTGATTTCAGCGGGAGGGTAAATGTTGGAAATGTTTAGGAACTTATAAGTTTCCGATTTTGCTAAAATTTTGCTTAATTTTTCTGCATTTGGCCAGAATTTTTCTTGATTTTGTCAGTTTGTATTAATTTTAACTATATTTCTCCAGGATTTAGCCAAATTCACTAACATTTTACGCACGCCCGAGGACTGTGTGGTGAGCCTAATGCTAAGCTCTGCGGGGAGTAAGCATGGCTTGGTGTGCAAAGCCTTAGGTTAGAGGCACTACTCCCCACGCCCCGATGCACTAAACATAGATGGATCATAATTTGGTTGTTCAAATTTTTTTAAAATAACTGTCTTATTAATCCTAAATATGTGCCAGCAGTGCCTGCAATGTTTTCTAAACTATGGATGATTATTTGTCATAGATGCTCAACAAAAGAAATGAAGAAACAAAATTTTGAGCGACAGTGAAACCCTCTAGTGCAACACATCCGAAGACAAACGATTTTGTCAATAATTACTACATGCTACGGTTGTATATATATCTGGCATGCTCAGTGGCTCCGCCACAGGGGACGGGGGGATGGGGGGACATGTCCCCTCCCGAAATTTCGCTGGGGGGTGGACAGTCCCTCCGACTTTCACCATGTAAGGAAAAGCAGCAAAATTGACTATCCATGAACAGTTGTTGCATTTATTTCCGCTTTTTCTTTCCCAACTTAATACACAATACTTTCAGTGTCCATGAGTAAAATGCTGTGTAAACCTACAGCTGCAGTTGCTACCTACACGTTATTTTTGACGCTTGTTTTTGTGTTTTATTTAGCTTACATTTTTGTGATATATTCATGTTTGTGGCGCATTTATAGTCATAAATCTATCTATCGCCTCATAAATATACGTGTAGACAGAGTTTGATGTAGGGTGAGTCCACCAATGGAGTGCGGCTGGGCGGGTTAGATTAGCCTACCCATGCGGTGGGGTTGGCCTGCCTAGTGAATATATTTTTAATGTTGTATGAAGCTTAATTTGGGAAGGTTATACATTTCAAAATCTCGTCCCCCCTACCACAGAACCGCGGCGGAGCGCCTGGGCATGCTTCATTCATATCCGACATGGGCTTAGTATTTCGCACCTTCGATAAGCTAAAAACGTACATTCAATATGGTTCATTTAGAATTTTGGCCAATCCACTATAATTAACTGTGTTTTACATAAAAAACTCTTATATAATGAAGAGCCAGACTATGCCGAAAACAACATAACACCCTGACTGGTGCGACAAAACTGGTATATTGTTTCATTACAAGAACAAAATGCATTCGTCCGGAATAGATGGTATCATTGTGGCAGCTAACACAAGGTCAAGTGTAGATGATAAATGGATTAGTCATTGGATCTTTCGGATAGTATGTTGAATTTAAGCGACGTATTTACTCCCCAGAGTTTGTAAAATTTAACCAAGTTTGAAATTCGAAACAGAAATAACTACTATTTGTCATTATTATTAGCATTATTATTATCAAAATTTATTGTGGAATTTATTATGCGATGCTAAACTTAAGCAGTGCTGATTAGAGTGAATGAAGTTATATTGTAGTGCTTCACTGGAAAGTATTAGTGGACTTAAAATAAATCCAAGTGTTGAAAAAATGTGTGTTTTACTGGTATTTATATATAGTTGCAGGGATGGAAGTTGGGTCGGTGAGTCATATGTCGTGGGTAACCATGGATAGTGGGTCAGCTGCACTGAGTCGTTGGTGCTGTTGCCATGGGTTTCTGGATTTCACGAAAATGCACTAACACTAACACAAAAGTAATGCAGAGTGATCTTAGTACGTATTTGTTTTCATTTTAGCTATACAAATAACGTTAGTAAAATAATTAAACACGAGTTGGAATCAACTGAATATTTAATATGTTTTGTAGTTAATGTTTTGTAGTATATTATTGATATTTAAAATCTCATAGCTTTTTTTGGAATGGAAAGAGATTGTCGCGTATTCGAGACTTGAAGCCAACGCCTAATTTTCTACTAAACAAAAAATCAGCTCATTTTACCGATGTTTAAAGTTTATGCGTTTTGAAGCATTGACCAATATAAGTTTGGCATAATACATTAAGATCTGCAGATTTTCGTAGTAATTTATAAATTGACGCAATCATGCATATGTTAGATATGGCGCAAAATATGGCGGTGAATTTCGTATTGCAATTTTAACAGTAAAATTTGAAAATTTTAGTAATCTCTCCATCCTATATTTGATTCTGTATTTATCAATTCTCCGATAAAGATAAGCAAGTATAAATTGTGTATAGGGATTATAAATTCTGTGTTAGGTAAAAATAAAGTTGCCCATTGCAAATAATAAACAATAACCTGGTAATAAAAAGGGAAAAGAAGTGTGACTAGTATTCGTTAGTGACCATTTAAATTGTGTATAGGGATTATAAATTCTGTGTTAGGTAAAAATAAAGTTGCCCATTTGCAAATAATAAACAATAACCTGGTAATAAAAAGGGAAACGAAGTGTGACTAGTATTCGTTAGTGACCATTTAAATTGTGTATAGGGATTATAAATTCTGTGTTAGGTAAAAATAAAGTTGCCCATTGCAAATAATAAACAATAACCTGGTAATAAAAAGGGAAACGAAGTGTGACTAGTATTCGTTAGTGGCAATTTCGAGGTTCCAAATGCAGCTTTTTAAACCACCATAACAGTACTGAAAAGCAATTATACTTGTGACATTATGACCATTTTCACTGCACACATATCAATACCGAAAAACCTTTTATTTTTCCTCCGGTAAGCAAAAAGACGGAGACCGTCTAAATTTATAAATTACAACATTCAATAATATTACGGTTTCATTCATTATTTTTCATGCTCTAGGCAGCTAGCAATTCCCTATTAAATACATACATATCACACAACCGCAGCTGTTTTAATTATATTCAAGAGACCCAAAAATAAAAAGACACGTTCTATAAACTTTCAACCCATAACAAGCTTGAAAAACACAAAACTGCGACAATTATCGGTACCTAAATTTAGCAACATTAGACCCAGTACCATTTAGCAAGTTTTAAATCATATCCCGTGTACGTCTAAAAACAATGAAATCAACGTGTTTAACGAGTTAGATAACCCCATAATCCCAACGTTCATCTCCTACAAACCACAAACGTGCTTTGTCGAAATTGCTAAAATGTCACTTTTTAAAGTATTTTTAAACTTTCGCTTATAGATTCAAAGCTGTTGCTCTTATAAAAAAATTGTGCAACAGCAAAGTTGTCGGGCACTGTGCAATGTTTCTTATTAGTGGACTCCGTTTTTGGAACTGATGTCTGTGGTGTCTCCAAGTCGGGGCAGCTTCGTTAGAATTTGACCGGAAAATCATTGCCGCAACGCAAACACAAAGCTAATTCTTTTTTCGACGCGCAAATTGATTATATATACTACGCCGCCGAATATATATAAAAAATCATCAATCCAGCGAATATATATGAGTGACGAAGACTTACAGAAAAGAATTTTTACACAAACGCGGTTTGAGCGACAAACAAACTTAAAATAATCATTTAGCAAATTTCGCGAATCCTAAACTATGTACATTATAAAATAGCTGAATCCTATCTTTCAAGTAATAAGTAACGCAATGAGCCATTATTTTGTGCATTCCTGGAATGCTTCTGGGCTATATAATTTGTCAAAAACGACTATAAAATGAGAATACATTAAGATACAGCGACAATTTTGAGTCTATTTGACTCAGATAAACGAGGCGGGTCAGAAACTGTCCACTAGGGCCATATTTTTTGCAATCTATAAATTTGGGCTAGCTATAAGAAGATTAAGTCTAATGGTAAAGCAACTGAATCCGTCCATTGGCTAACGACTTAGGCGTAGTCGTTAGGCTGTTATTTCACATAAATTCACTTTAATAATCCACAGATTTACGATCAGAGACATCGAAAACCCCCGAGCGAAACAAATTAGCAATTTTGAAGAGATTTTAAAATTTGCATACTATTATTGAATTAGCTAATTACTTAATTAACTAATGAGCATATACGGCCAAGTTTTAGGGCTTCAGAAATGTCATATGCGTGTGATCAGCGACACAGAAAGCCCCTTAGCCCAACCAATTAGCAATTTTAAAGTGATTTTAAAATTTGCATAAATTACCTAATTAGCTAATTAATTAATGAATTAACTAATTAGCATATACGGCCAAGTTTTCGAGCTTCAGAAATATTATCTTCGTGATCAGCATCATAGAACCCCTGTCTGCAATTTATCTTTCATTTCTGACCACTTCGAAGATTTTCAAAAATTTTAGCTAATTAATAATTAATTAGCAATTAGCTAATTAATTAACTAATTTGCATGTTTTTAACTTTCTCGAATAGTAATAAACGCCTGATTCACGCTCACCACCGCGAGATGTAGTATATGCACCGAAATAGCTTTACATTAATTATTCATCGAAAGATCTGTAATCTTTGTTTGAAAATGCTAAAAGATAGGATAACAGGTAATTACTAATTAACTAAAGCAAATTTTGACAGAATTTATGTCTTGCACATAATCGATTTAGACCTTTCAAACAGAAAAATTTTAATCGGCTCAGTAGTTATTGAGAAGATCAACGGCCGGACGGACGGAAGGGCAGACGGTGCCGATTTCCTCCACCTGACGAAAACAAAAACGCTTCGCTTCACTCAATAAGCTAGATTACATCGTATAATACTACTATAAATATTTGACGTTGACCGTGGCGTTTACAATATTTAAGAAACATTTTGCGGCGATTTCTGTATTTAACAATGTTTAGTTTAATCATTACATAATTTTTGTATGATGAAAGTGCACCGATTACGCAACTTCATTCATGTTGTCAGTCTTGAGTCGAGACATTTCGAAAAGATACAATATTTCATAATTAACATAGCAAAATTATATGTCTATTGTTGACTTCTTCTGATTTGTTGGCAGCCTGGAACATGTAGCATTTCCGGTTATAGCTGGTAAGAAATAGGTGCCCCTAGTGTTGCGCCCGGTTTAATTTACTTTGGTATTTTTGCAGGCAAATTGTAAATCACCAGTTCATACAAAAACGGAAAACGTGTTTTCGTAAAGTTTTATTCAGGACCTAAATGCTTGACAAATAACGTAAAAATTAATCCTCTGTTAATCTTATTATGTGCCTATACGTCATGCTCCCATATTTATTTACTGTAATAAAACTACTGAAAACGCAAAAAAGTTGCCGATAAGAGTTGAACATCTAACTACTGGATTGATAGACGGGGACAGTGCTAAGACCCCAGGCCACGTTTTAATAACTGTGGTCGGGTCATTTGAATGACATTTAATTTCTAATTAAATCAAAATTCTCAAAGCAATGTTAATGTGTAATATGTGATAAATACTTCTTGCCATGCTCTTTTATCACTTTAGTTGATTACTTAAAATATTTTAACTATGCGATCTTTCAAATATTTAAAGTGACTATTGGCCTAATGGTTCTTATTACCTAGGGTAAGCCCAACAATAATTATAATGTTTTTGTTACTCAATGTTTAAAAATATCATGGATTTTTTGAGTCATAATACATACATTTATTAAGAGGACTGGAATTCGCAAGTGACCAGGATTTTTCACGACAAAGTGTTCCTTAAACTTTCCTTCTGAAGCAATTACTTGCCTGTAAACTTTTAAGGCCATAATTTTTACTGATGAAGCCGCTTTCAAATCGAGCTAAAAATATGTGGTATTCATCAGAGAGCGGACCCAAACAGATACCTGATCTATCCAAGTGAAACAAGTAGGTCTCAATAGGGCACATGAATTTTAACAACAGGAACCACATGCCTCGATACGCAGTTTTAACAGTACACGTGCTCCAAGGATGCACGCGCTACTGTCATCCGTATGAGCGAACGACTAATTATTGCCCCTCTGAGTGATATGACTTAAAGTTCGGTTGCTTTCGACTTCTCAGATGAGAAACTTAAATTAAAAGAACACTGCGTGTGGCACTCTTTGCAACAAACAGCTGTTAATATCATCGTGCGTCGCTATTTTTTCTATATCTGCAATATCATCTGGAATAGGTTGAATTGAATTTAGGACGTCGGACGCTTAACTTATACCAAGACCCTTCATTACAACACAAATTCTGGAACACGAAAAACGAGCTGCCAAAGGATTCGCCACGAGGTTAAAATTTATACTGCCAGGATAAGATTGCCAATTGTATTATTTGATCATATTTATATTCATCTGCTCCTTAATTAGTCTTAGGTTTGAAACCGTGGTGCAAGACCGCCGGTAGAGTTACCAGAATCACGGGTACATATGTATTCCAGATGACATAGCTGCAAGCTATTGCCACTTTTAACTGGGTTAGAAACAATATCACATTGAAATATGTAATATCACACGGTTGGGTTTAATAATTCATAAGCGCATAGGATAAGTGTTTCAGTAAATTTATTTTGGGTTTACATGAAGGTTGCTGTATATATACATAACAACAGGTGAAGCAAACACCAACGTCGATAAGTTTTGTTATAAAATTGAAGCCCCATAGCAGTTTCACAAATATACGGCGAATGTGTCTGATTTATGGATTATATGATCACGTTAAGTATGGGGCAATCGCTGTGTTAGTACTTTTCTTGCGGGTATGGCTCTTGCAACACTGTGTTCAAGTATTCCTTACCAAGGAGTATTCCTGTCTCCACATGTGTATTGATTTGGTACAAAACAACCCTGTTTTCACATGATGGAGCAAAGCCTTCCCACTAAGACGGTGGCACGAAAGTCATATAAAAATTTACGCACATCTGTGTTTGCATATATGTCTGTAAAGTCAGCAGGAGTATATTCAGCGATAAATGTTAGTTTTATAGCACATGATCAAATTTACACTACGCCAACGTTCCAATCATAAAGTGACAAATAATTTGGGACGAAGCAAAAATACGTTATTGTCACAGCCGTCAGGCTGCGCCTTTGTTTTCAACTTTTGTCAAACTAGGCATTTATATGTACTACAAGAATAAACAAAAACATGTTTTAATCCTTAATCTCTGCAGCATCTAGATATTTTATATGTTTCATTATAAAGTTAGTTGGAGTGCAGTTGAATTGTCTAACTTTTTGTCTCAGACGTTGTCGTCGTGTCACCCTTCATAAATTGTGGTGGACGTACAATGTCAGACTATGGGTAAATCCCACAACGCAATTCGGCGCTACAAAATTTATCAAAAACTGCGTCATAAAGAATGTAACATTGTATAAACTACAACTTATTTATAAACAATATACATGCATATGCATACATAAAGCATTAATAGCTTACTGGTAATTAATTCATTTCATGAACATCCGTAATATTATATGTAGTCACAGCTGTAGTTCGACTCAATTGTAATTACGGGCTAATACTTTTTAAAAATCTTCATCAAAATAGTCATTACTGCAGTACGGATTATTAAAACATGAAAGTTTAAATATAAAACCTTATATATTATTGAATTTTTCGCGACCTTATGAATACTTTTCTTCATGTAATGCAGCGACCTCAACGAAATAACGAAACGCATTTAGCTGCTGTATTATTAACAACATTGAGTTAAAAAAGTTATGTATGTTTTTGTTGTTCTCATGGACTTGTTTTATGCCTTTCGCGTTTTCCTTCTAAAATGTTTATGCTTTTATAAATATATAGATACATCGATGCTAAATTTTTCATTGAACCATTAATGATCTCGCAATTTATACAATGCTGAGACATATTGCCTTGGAGAAAAATTATAAGTCAGCTTCTTTTACGAAATTTCAACTTCAAATTGACTTTCCGACAACGAGCTGTTTTATATGCCTGATATGAGACAGTGTGTACCTATTTTGTTACACGAATTTTCTTTCATAAAAGTAAATATATTACATTGTGAAAGCGTGTCAGCTATAGTCATATCGTACAACGCGGCAATGAAACTCATACAACTGCTGAATTAGCAAATTAACTTTGGCGACCGTATAAACTTATATCTATTAGGTGAAATATCAATCTACCCAAGACTTAGTCAATACTACTATTTTCATCAAGCGTTTCCTATGAATGTAACAGAAATACTACAATAATTGAACACTTAATCTAGGTCAGATATATTACGAAACTCGAAGCTTAATTGCTTCCTGATATATGCAGTTATGAGCTGTGAAGTCTTGTGTGAAAGTTGAAAAGTAAAGAAATATTTTAAGCTTCGTTTTGAAGTTAATGGAACGAAATAATGCCGATGGATTGGGAAACGTGTATGTAATGGTGGTTTAAAATGAAATGAGTTATACTAAAAGCCAGAAACTTTAGCGCGCCCTGCCATGACCGCATTCTACTGTCCAACTACTCCTTACTTCGCAAAACGTCTCGCTCTTAGGTTAATCATCGTTCTGAAACCTCAAAATTCGCGATAACGACAGGTTAAAAAGGTTTTTGTTATGCGTTTACACTATACCAACTCATAAGCAATGGTTGATATTCCTGTCGCCAAAAATATGAATCTGCAAATACGGAGCTCACACGTTATTAGCGGGACGTATTATGAAAGCCGCCAAAAATTTCGAGCTCTAATTAGTAATATACATTTGATTCAATCAGGCAGTAGTAAACATACGATTCAAAGCGGCTTATATACAGATAACTTAAAATTTTTGCAAGCTGGCGAGTTTTTGATTGAAACAAGCAATATTGCTGTATGCTAAATCTTGTTATTCTATGTTACGTTTTGTGAAATTTGAAAAGGCTTTAGAGGCTAAATGGTCGTTCAGAGTGCGAAAGTGTGTCTTTCCATGATCAATAGTTTTCGGGTTTCGTAAAAAACAGATTGTATTGAAGTTATAAGCAGAGCGTCTCAATCTAAATTTCTTAGATAACTCCTTAATTACCTGTAAAAATGCAGAATATCTTATTTTTGATGTATATTACTGCTATATTACCTAAATATTACTCTTTTTTATTTTTGATTCAATAAGCCTCAATACTATCCTCTACGACAGTTTCATTTGTCACAATTCCTGATAATCCAAACAACGTTTTTCGAATTATTAAATTAACCACTATAATATCGAAGACGAATATTAATTATAAATAGAGTGAAAGACTTCAAAAATATCATTTTGGCTTTAATACTGTGAATGGTCTGAAAATTAATTAACCCTAAAAACAAAACAACAAATCGAAAGATTATATGCTACAAATAAACCGTCGCAGAGATCAAATAGCCAGATTGACTGTTCAAAGTATGATGTTTTGAACTGTATTAATGCAACGTTACATCTTTATTTTGATTTCGGGCAGACACCCACGTTTGTGGATCTTTGGGTATAATCCAAATATCTATATCATTAAAATTATGGGATACTGTACCGCATATGCATACTCTAACACAACTAATGAAATGTCAATCGAATTCCTATAAATTGTTACTACGGTTATACATTCTGGATATACGATTTTAGTATAGCGATAGCTTATTAGTAATTGACAGCTTACTATTTATATTCATTTTTCTCGCTACTGAATATTCTTCTTGTAGAAGTTTAGGAAAGTCAATTACACTGTATAGCCATTGAAAATACATTGATTTTCAGCAAGTTATACATCAAGACTGAATTAAAAAACATTAGTTAAAGTTAGATGACAGAAAAATAAAGCAATAAAAGGATAGTTTTATAGATTTGAGCGGTTTCAGGATAAGAAAAACTAACTTAAACATAAAATAATGAAATTTTAAATGATGAATTTCTGGCAGTTTTGTGCGAAATGAAATATCTGTTTGGCCTTTATTTATACATTTACAATAGTATATGAAATCATGTGGTCCATGAAAATAAAATTGACATTTCTTGGAACGCTTTTAAATATCGATGAAATAGATATAAATTTTAATGATTGCAGTAAAAATCGCGTTGGAAAGCAATGCAGAAAGGTAATAACTATTGCATATCCAATAAGTTTAAATGTGTAGAAACTGCGAAAAATTCAGAAACTCATTGAGTTTTATGCTACATGACATATTCTTATTTTACTTAGGAACAATTAGCATTATATTAAGGTTGTCTAATTGTACTGTGCTACGTCATTTTAATTAGGTTAACTTTATATACCTGCTGCTGTATCTTGCTACATGGTTGTTTTAATATATATCAGGTATAAAATAATACTTTAAAGAAAATAAGTCGTTAGCCTCATGACTTTCATGAAGCGTCGCTTACTGTTTTGTGCGAAAATTTGGGTCACAATAGCTTGTTGGCTTGACTCCGTTAAATCGTTTTGCATATATATCATAGGTGTCCAAGGTACGTCAGCATTGGAAAATAGATGGTTTGGAGAGGGGTCGATATGGCTTAAGAAAGGCGTCCTCCGTCCCTTAAAAGGATCAGCGCTTTTCTGGCACCTGTGAGACATATATTTCAGGCTTTTGTCGAACAGAATTTAAAAGACCACATCGAATTTTGCACATCCAACTTGGCTATTATTGTCTGCAACGATAGAACAATCTGGTAATGAAGAGACACCAAGGTAATATAATATGTTTTTTATAAAAGAAATTCTTAATTACTGTCGGGATCGCACTACAATACGTTGTCTATATGCCTGAAACAAGAAAGACCAACGAATGGCGATATCATTATCTATCCACAACAAAATTAGAATAAATGTTGCCTACACACAAATATGATAGCTATCCTAAATAAAAGCCTTCACATTTTTTCAAAACTTGACACCACAAACAAATCCCGCGTCGATAAAGCCATGACACCCATTATTTCTGAAACAATTTCGTTGTATTTTAAAATGACAGCCAACAAAGCGAGTAAAGTAATAGTAGCAGTGAGAAACGAATAAATATATAAAAGCGTGTAGACAAAATGGAGAATCGAAGATATATTATATACGGATATATATAATGCACATAAAACAAAGCTGAGCAAACATAGGCAGGCAACGCTCGCCTAGTCAAAGAAAATACGACGGATGGCAACGCATACATGAGTCGGACAGGTCCATTTATAAAACTCGACGAAGCTTTTCCATGTGATGTACTCGATTGTCGGTGTTTACTTATAATTTCTTAAAGGGTAAAAATAAACAATGCCAATGGTGATAAGACTTCGGAGACACGGAGTACCCATATTTTTTCGAAAGTATACAACGTCACCTGTCGGCTGGGTGTTGAACATCTGTCAGACAGTAGCTCTGCGTGCTAAGAATTGGTAACTAAATAACAGTCTGCTAAGGTACGTAGGTGAATACTTGGCAGTTCATCCAGAGGACACATTAGTTAAGGTATTTTCCTAGCTGTGAGTTCTGCACCTTGGTAAATAAAGAACAACTACTAACTCATAAGTCAGTGTGTAATATAATCCTGCTATCCAAACATCGACGATATGTCGCAAAGATCGATAGTACATATCAAATAAGGTTTGACTACCCACGGTAATATTCACATCCGTTAATCTTCATTGGTTCGGGAAAAGTAAATGTGCTTAAATCCATACTAAGCTCCAGGAGTGAGCAGATCCAACTGCCGCAAAGACTAATTGAAAGTATTAATTTTTATAGCATAGATTTTTAAAGCTGTAGTGTGTTGAAAAGTATGAATCAAAATGTGTACTAATAAATTTTTACACCCAAGTGCAAGGAAGAAGTACTCGATGAGATTCAAAGAATTTGAAATTTAGTAGTGAAAAGATGGGTTGTTTTGGCTCAACTTGGCAACAAGGGAAATAGAAGCAAAAGCTTTTATACCTCTATTTGTGAAAATTACAAGTGATTTCGTACATGAGTTACTGGCGATGTAACTTAATTGTTTTATATTATACTAAACATTAAAATTAGTGCTCTATTGTTCAACATGAAAGAAAAAACGATAGTAATTTGTATTAATAGTAATTGTATTGCCTTAGTTCTACAAAAGCTTTGGCGTTACCGTTTTACATAAAAGTCTTATTCCAAACTTTGCGTCTAGAACACGGCTAAATGCCTTTAAATCTCCTCATGCCGTACTGGAATACGCTCTGTCTAAAATACCCTAGTCAAGTTTTTCCTACATTTGAAGAGATTAAGCTCAAACTCTGTAAAATTCTATATGTATCAATTCAGCATTGCCAATTAGACCAGATTCTTTAAATTTTGTACAGAGTGTGAATGTCTCGATCGTATTGGGTTTGAAAATTTGGAACAATATAATTAACAAATGTCAACAATAACTAGTCTTTAGTTATTAGTTTTAATTATGGTGATATTACTATGCAGTTTTACTATATTAAAAGTTTTAGATGAAAAGATCCACGAGAGATCATTACGTTGAACCAGCACAGAACCAGAATAGAACTCGGGCCTCTGGCTTACAGGACTAGCGTGCTACCACTATACCACATGCTCCAATCATCTCGTGTTGTAACTATGCTATTGAATGACCCTAGCCTAGTGAAATGTTACATCACTCGCTGCAGAGTTGCGGAGCGAGCGTGGGTTGAACTCGGGTTGTGTTACGAAAATCTGTGTGTAGGATCACATCGGATTCAACAAGTGAAACCCCCTTTACGCACGAACCAGAAAGGAACAACCAAACAATTACTAATAACAAGGGATAACGCGAAGAAACCATGTTAGAATTAATACGTATTAAGTTGGCGTATACGATACTCTGTTAAAAGAAGCATAAGCCGCTGCTCGGGCTCAACCAAAGGAAAAATTCGTCGGGTCAATAACGAAACGAAATCAGCAGCGCGCATGATGTTCAATTCTCATGATTGGCATGTTCAAAGATATATTCTCAAAAAGCCTAGACGCAAACCTCACTATCGATCATAACAGACAGTGGTTGGCTTTTGCAGACGATCTAAACACAGCTTCAAGTGTCGGTGACTACACCTAACTTCTTGATCTCGTCAAAACGTTATCAAAAAATGCAACGAAGTTAGAAATGTCATCGTACATCAGAACAAGACACAGCTATGTCAAACACGTAGAGAAAATCGCATTCTGGGTATAACATTTTCATGAATTATTAAACGCGAAACTACCACAACAAGCTATCTGGTCTTTAAGGGGTTCTACACAGTAGATAAAGAGCTACCACCGTCCGTGCTGGAAATTGGCTTATCCATCGTCAAACATAAAAATAAGACAGCACCAAAAGATGGCGGCTTAAGGCCAGACACAGCTGGTGGTCAACCTCAGATGGTCTGACTTCAAAAAGTGTATGGAGCTCAGAGCAGTTTCCAGATACTTGGCGAACAGCAATAATTGTTCCTTTCTAGATCTTAACTACGCCGACTGATGATCTTGCCATGCTAGCAGAAACCGAAGCCTAGCCGCAAAGAGCGCTAAACATCCCACAAGAGCGCAGCAGAGCTGGTCTACAAATAAACTCTCGAAAGACTAAGGTCCTGTTGCTGACCTGTTGCTGTATAACGCAATCTAGTGTCCCACTAAACGAAGAAGCTGTAGAGAACGTCTACAGCTTTTGCCATCTAGGATCCATAATAACCTGTACTGGATCCTCAAATGTTGATATTGGTAATTGAATTGCTACCGCAATTCACGTTCCACTAATTGCACAAAACTTTTAGGGATCTCGGTTGCGACAAAAATGAAAGTGTGCGACGCATCTATTCGGCCGATTCTATTGTACGGCGCTGAAAAATGGTCAGTCAAGGTCAGCGACAGCTACTCGCTCCTAGTTTTTAATACTTCCTGTCTGCGGCGAATTGTAGGCGTTTCCAGACTTCGCCATGTATCAAATTCGGATCTCTATGCCAGGAGCTGTGAACGAACGAATCTCGAAACTAAAGTTGTGATGCGTCGACTCAAATGGCTTGGGCACGTACTACGAATGCAAATGAATCCTCCCATGAAGCAAATACTAAATATAACCTCGTGATGAATACGGAAGAGACCACACGGACGAGCGATCGTCACCTGGAAACGTTTGGTTATATTCGATATGGAGCGAGCATTCAAAAACTTCCCTTGGACACAGTGGCGGACCTGCCCATTAGAAAATCTGCAAGAAGCTGCCCGCGACTCACCGGAATGAAATCCGCGAATCTGTGAAGCATTGGCGAACCGTTCTCTGGCTTGGTATTGACATAGGTGTACATTAGAATTCGTGTACATAAAATGAAACCCTGATTTATGGTTATACATATAATGTATAGCTTTTACGTTTGCATATTTGATATTTGCTAATTTTTCCGAAATTAGCATTCAATTTTTCACCTATAAATATTCTATGGTGTCTCAAAAATAGAATTTTGCATTCAACATTAAAGATTACACCAGCTAGCCTATGAAATGTAAAACTCATATTAACTGGCATCAGAGAAGTCACGGTCTCTGCCATATAAGAAAATTATCTGAAATGTACCAAACACACAAACAGCACACAAAAATAGCCTTCAGTACATCAGTATATTCCAATTTAACGGGCTAATAATACAAATTTTGCATTCCTGGATCCACCCAGATTTCTCTGCAGCATGTCCGGATAAGCCCAGCTTTTTCGATGGAGATCCTGGTTCGACTCGGCCCTTAAACTCGTAGTAATAAAAGTTGGTATACATATCGACAAACGAATTCTATATGTATAATCGTATTTAGATCTTTTAAGAGCCAAGCTGAGGTTACCTCGCCTGCATTTGCTTTTAAATATTATACTATACACCGATCTTTATAATATGTTTGTTGTTTTAGGAAGGAGCATTTAAGAGGCGATCACGGCTTATTCAGATACAGTACGGTTTGCTCTGTTTTCACAGGCTGATCATAGGCCTGGCTTTGGCTCGGCCTTCAGGCATAATGACAACCTAAATTCTCACCCCTAACGTCACCAAACGTTTCGTTTAGTCCACCATGACAATGGTAACAAAAATACATTACGAATTTTTGGCTGTTTTTTAGCCCCCTCCTGCTTGAAATTGATCAACTCTGAAGATAGCGATGTAATTTTAGTACCATTCAACTTAGCTCGACGAGCTAGTAAGAAAATTCCCATTACGACTTCTTTTATGACAAAAAATTATTTAAATTGTTTTGGTTACCCAATGTTATTCAAAATTTTCGAAAATATTTTTCTCCATAAATGTTTGATTTTATATATTATTTGACAATGATACAATGAGTGGGATGATGGATCGAATCTGTTCACCGGTTAAGCAGTTATTGCCATTTATGTAAAATCTTGAGACTAATCCAGATAGCGTTAGCGTAAGCCTAAGTCGTTAATCCATGAACAGATTGAGGTTAATCAGTATCATTCGATTCAGCTAGTCAGTATTGTTCGAATAGCATATAAAATCATACATTCATATGAAAAAACTTTTTTTGAGAATTTTGGGTAATGGAAACGTAAAAAGTCAAAATTTTTTGTCGTAAAAGTGGCCGCAATAGTAATTTTCTGAACCATCTCTTTGCACTAAGTCGAATAATGGTAACCAAATATTCACTCTATCTTCAAAATTGACCAATTTCGGCAAAAATGTGCTAAAAGTAAAGACCCTATTTTTGAACTAACCAGATCAGTTGCTTCAACTCCTGGTGAATCCACCATTGCTATATTGTGTAGACACTCTACATTGTCTTAAGAAGGTAGTTTACGTAATCTAATTTCAAATTTATTCTCACAATAACAACCGGGTTTTTGATTTATACTAAATGCAAATATCTATCCATGTAATTTTATGGCTACATTCTATATATTTGTAATTTTGTAGTTAGTGCTTGTAAAAATCTTTCAGTAAATCCAATAGCAGCATGCTTAAGACAAGTGGATTTAGCGATTGCTGCGTCGTGGAAGTTGGAGTTTGATTTCGAAACCCACCACACCAGAAGAAATTTCTGATCTATTCTGTTAAAAAAATTTGCTAACACAATTTTTTAACTGTTAAAATTTTATATTTTAAAGTTGAAAACTCAAAGCCTAGGTGTACATATAGACACTATTGCACCGTTCCTGCGATAACTAACAACTATCACTTAACTCGCAAGGAGAATTAATACAAAAAGTGCGAGAGAAACTAATGCCTTTCAACTGAACCGTACCTTCTTAAAAAATTCGTACTATACGTCATACCAAGAGTGCATTAGGAAAGAGTAGGACACTTCCCTCCACTCACACGTAAACCTGTGTTTGATGGCGCGAACGTTTTCGGCGTGCCCCCCCACCAGCTTTAGGGGGGTGCAATCCACAGCCCCCACTTAACGGGGTAGCTCGGTACAACTGTTGTACTGTGGGGTAGCTCGGACCCCAAAGTTTTTTTGGGGGGAGATAGGTGGGACACTTGCCAATGTCTGGGGGATTGGGTTATAAGCATCTGGTTTTTCAACCGACTCTCCCCCACAGAAATTCGTTGGTCCGAACTATCCCCCCAGAATCTGGAGGGTTACTGCATTTCAACCCCCCAAAAAACTGGGGAGGGTCAGGCCGAAAACGCCCGCGTCATCAAACACGGCTTTAAATGTGAGTGCAGGGAAGTATTATACTCTTCCCTAATGCAATCTTTGTCATATTTATATGTGGACAGTGTCATACCTTATTTGTGTGGTCTGGTTTACATACATATATTAAGTGGGGCAGTTCATACATCTTTAATGATTGAATATCAAAACAATTTTGTTCGGAATTTGCTGCTGTGGTTTTCTCTTTTGTTTAAATTTACAGATTCGTTTTTATAAAAAAATACATTTGGAGTTGATTGAAATGCATCATTTTATAGTATGAAATACACAGCTTAATGTACGAATTATCGTATATATTTGCATCAGATATAACGTACTTATTGCATGAATTTGAATATATATTTGTATTAAATGTATTATATAAATTGTATAAAATTTTTTACTTATTTATATGAAATTCCATATTTCAAATGTATGAATTTGCATATAGATTTTTATATTAAATATAATATCCGCAATGTATGAATTTTAATAAACATTTGTATGAAACAAAATACATATAATATATAAAGATTTTTACATTATGCGAATTTTTGTATTAATTTTCAATTTTATGATATAATTACTTGATACAGCTTCAAATAAAATTTGTCAGATAAAATATAGATTTATTAGTTGATTAATTAAATGCAATTTCGTTCAAATTATGTACAAATAATCATGCATTTATTGTATACAATTTCACGCAAATCGCTCAACATTTATAATACATATGCTGTTTGTAATTTCATACAAAGTTTTGTGTAGCAAATCATACAATTCTTGTGGATAAATTCATACAAAGGCTATGTAAATAATCACACGTATTCTATGATACAATTCATACAGTTTATATACAATGTATCATGCATTTATTGAGGACAATGTCTAAGAACGTATGTAGAGATTATCATTCATAATGTACAAATCGGTACATAATTGATGTAGAATTCGTTCGCCGTGCAATTGCGCCCGTATTTGTCTTAATTTCTAACTCACAAGGGGCCAGATAACTCTTGACTGTCCTGATTTTTTAAAATTGAGCTTCTAAATTTAAATCAAAATCCTTGATATGCAATCATTTCCTAGCATTGCATTAAAGGCAATGTGGTAATTAATTTCAAGGTACTTCAAAACAAAAACGCAATTTCTTCATAAAAATTAAATTGCTGCCAGAATTGGTCATTCTATCCTAACGCTACGCTAACGTTCGCATTAAGAGGTTAGGTCTCTTTATACCGATAGTGAAATATTTTTCGCACGTATTCAATAACAGAGAAAACTTGTACATCTTTTATGTTCCTCACGAAAGCTTTCAAATGATCCAAAATCACTAATACACAGCTGGCTGACCGCGGCTAGCCAACAATGGCCATAGACCCGCGGCTGGCTGTGACAAAATCCGGCCCTGCTGCACACATCTTAAGGTAAATGATGCATTATATCACTTTAAAAACTGTTAAACCAATAAAATTTAATAGTCTTAAGTTTCAAGGAAAATTAAGATTTATATATTTTAGAGTCATTTTACATTACTTTGGACGTTGCTTGAGGATGATATATTACAGACGCATACAACTTACACGATTATAGGCAACTTGTATATAGACAACTTCGGAAACCTATAGATATATAAAGATTTAGCCTAAAGGGACGAAATCGCTTGCATAAAAAAACTTAAAATACAAAATTAATACTTTAACTTACTAAATTATCCTATAAACCCATCGGTGACATCCTCCTAACAAAGTCTCGTGGTTAAAATGTCCAAAATGTCACTTTTGATGTATTTTTAAACTTTCTCTTATACCGGAAAACAAATAGTGTGACAAAATTCTGTCACGAAGTACAGTCTTTGTGTATCAAAAAGATTATACTATGATGAGAGGGACTCTGTTTTTTACCAGACGCCCCCGAGATGAGCTATATATAATAGAAGATCGTAGTCTTCAATGGAAGATGGTTCTTCGAATTCTGGGCATAAAAACTGGAGAGCCAGAATACAGTTTCTGAAAATTGAAAATCAAATGAGATTTTACACGTGCTTAATAGAAATTTTTTTCGACACTTCATCTATCACATAAGATGATTATAACAGACAGATAAAATGTTTACATACATAAACGACTTATATTTTGTCATGGAATATATAAATATACTGACCATGTTTTGCAAGTAAAAGTATTCAGAATACTTCAAAAAGCCCCACCTTAGACAACTGTTTTGGTGTCCTGCGTGATCGCATAGTTATACATCAGTTTTTTTAAATAAAAAGACCGAAAAGAGCAGCATAATCGTGAATTAAATATTCGCAGGGACCAAGTAATTATCATCTAATTATATGTTATTAATATCCATCTATGGGCTATCTTGTCATATATTTCTAGCGCGCCAGACCAATCACTTTCCAACAATGCAGTTTGTTACGCAATGTTTATAGTTAACAATGACCCAAAATCTCCGGGGTTAAGTCAACGTCATGCATACGACTCTACAGTTATCCCTGTAACTGAATAATCAAATCAACTATAATTGATATCTTTCAGACAAGTTTATCGAACAGACGTGAAAACCCGAATCTAGCGCAATAAATACCTTCGTTAAACTATTTAATTGGAATCACAAATTATGAAATGGCAATACGAATCTACACAATAATTAGATTTTAAGGCGTAGTCGTGGGATATCAATTCAAGGAATCACATTGTTCAGCTATCTAATATCAGATAATATATTCCCTTGTTTGATCACACTGAGTGAACTATGAAGACAACACAAAGCAAATTCTTCTTGTATAAGTATACTATGTTAAAATATTATTGTAACATCCGTCTGGCTATCACATTCTTTTCGACTACATGATACGTCGTGTCAGGAAAGGGCTGTATAGAGCCTGTAAAATAAGCTTTTTTGGATATGGTAATCCTAAAATTTTAAATGCTGTCTGGCATGGGTGACACTTTTAGTCGTGACATTTTCCGGCCAGAAGCCTTGTTTTTATCTTCAAAGGACCCTGCGGTACCGAACTGCAGGTAAGCTTCAAAACAAAATTTCGCGTTGCGAAAGCTTATTGCCAATTAAAGATTAGGGCAAATCTATCTTACACAGGCCCCCTAGGTTTGTTAGTAAAGCGCAAAACAATAGTTTCTTGCGAACAACTTCACATTAAGCCTTGAAAAGTATAAACAAAAGTATTATAGTTTAACAGTTCAAATGTCGTTTGCCTTTGTGCAGTCCACCAGTCCCTCTTAGAAGTGTCTTTGCTTCTTTTCTTTCTTTTCTGCAAACATTTTCGGTATTATTTCCAGCCAACTCTTCCCACTCATCCAGAGTTTCAGTTGTGGTTTAAATTCATTTCAAGATGATTTGGTTGCAGTGTATCAATAATTATTTACCAATAATTTTGCGTGGCGCAGTATTTATTTTATTGTCAGCTGGCCGTTGGCAATGTAATTTAAATTATTGGAATTTTTACATAAGGAGCTGCATGTAAAGAACGAAATTTGTTTATGGTTACGCAACGTCGCCGAAGCACCAGCCAATTTGAGGTAAGGCATCATAAATAGAGCACATTGGATACTGACATGTTAATCTTATTTTAGTTAATTTTTAGGGTGGTGCAAGCATTTTCTAACTGTTTTTCATGGTAAATAGCGGAGGCGCTGTTGTTTTTGCAACGAGTTTAATCCTCGAATATCGCAAACTACTTAGAGATTTCTATGGCTACTCGGCGCTTTTTTGGTGCAGTTTAAGTTTTTTCATATGTATGAGATAAAAAATGATAGAGTAGTGTGACAAATCTTATCAAAGGGAAAAATAACCAAGATTCAAGCAGAGAATTTCAGCCCAAATTCAGTTTTTGTCAAGTACAAGATTGTTCTCTCAGATCTCAGCTGGGATATTATGAAGATAGCATTTTTCTACGATTATGGAAGTACCAGTTTCCGACATTCGACTGACACGGAAAATATTCGCAAGAGTCTAATTCAAATAGATAGCATTAATGCAAAATAGTTTTAAATATTTCGAAATCGAAGCAATGTCATACACAATGTACAATTACTGGGAACTAGCAATTACGGACAAAATACAAAAGTTACATAAATTTGTTTCTTCGTTTTCCTCTAATGAAAATTACTTATACAAAATCAGACTACTATTGAAAGCCGACAATTATCAATTCGGTACATAATAAGCTTGAATCTCAACTTATCACCAAACTTCGCAGTATAATTGTTCGCTTTCGATCATATTAGAACTGCTATTCCAATTATTAAATAATTGGCTGCTTATCTGTTCGACTGCAAACTAATAGTTTTATAGTAATAACATACAGTCTGGTTGCAAGAGCTTCAAAACAAAATAATTTCGAGAAACCTACAACAGAGGACGAAACACATGAATTATAAAAAAACTACAACGATCGATAAATTTAGCTTTATATATAACCATACTGTTCTATGATTTTAAATCTTATCCATACAAATTAAGCTAACGGTGATTTTATTATTAATATTCTAATCACGGGGTTGGTCGAACCTTGCTACAACCACATGAGACTTAAGACAAGAATGCGAATTACATTATAAAAATACCATATGATCTGTTTAAAGCATCAACTATAAATCAGTGATTTTATTGAACAAATTAGTATGCAGACTTAACGCTATTATAATGCGAAGTAAAACGTTTAATTCATCACACATATCATAAAAGAACAAATTCAGTTTATATTGGGCGAATAACCTATTCATATTACAAAATGAATCTTGATAAATAAAAGTTTATTACAGGAATTAATTTGCGTTTGACGTTTGACGTAGTAGAATAGTTTGACTAATTCAAGTCGACGAATGCCGTCTAGGTTGGATTTGTTGATTGTGCATAGTGAATGCAAACCACTGTTCTGATTAGGAGGTTTTCTCTTTTCCCCAAGAAACCTCGCAATTGCCAGTGAATAGCAACTTATTTGCAAACTGCTCGCCAAATGATACGACAAACTCAGGTAATACTGAGCTTTGACATATGCGTTGTTGTGAATTGGCAGCACTGCATCAATCATGAAAATGTTGTTAACAATGAACTCAAGGTCACCTTCATGCAAAGTTATACGGGGGAGCACATAAACGGTCCAACGCTCATATGAATATTAGAAACACACAACCCGAGTTCTGTTATGAAGGTGGTTCAATGAAAGTAGTTAAATGTTAATTAAATGAGTTAATGAAAGTGGTTAAAATCGTCAAATTTTATTAGATTAACTTTTGGTTTCTGAAAAGTGAAAATGCCTTTTGCGGAAGAACGGAAAGTTTAAGTTTACTTTGGTTAAACGTTGCATCTTTATTTTAGCTACGCTTAAAACGTATTTAGTCCACACGATACTATACCTAAAAGTGTTCAAATATTATTCCAATAAAACTGGCTGGAATACCTAGGTATTGGGAGTTCTAAGCGCTAAACCTAGTATCAGACTGCGAATTTCCTAGAACACTGAAAGGTTTTAGAAACAAAAACATGCGTTACCCCGATGTACAGTCCCATAAACTAGCGAATCCAGGAGGGCGGAGAGGACAGTGGGGGCTCTTGCTTGCTGTCAGGCTTAAGTCGGGTGACCAAAAATTTGTAAAAAATATCAAAGTATGACAAAATGCCAGAAACATCTGTTGATCAAGGATGGATTGCGGTCCGAACCCCCACACCAACGTCCTTCCCTTTTGTCAAAAATTTCTGCATCCGCCAATGGGAATATAACAAAATTCTGAGTTATGCTTTTAATGCAGTATTTGATCAAAAACCTTTTGATTGATGAAATCTACTCTAAAACACAGTCTCTAGAAGAATAAAATTTATGGCGTGAATGCGTGATAATGGGGGACGCAAATGGAGACGAAAACAAACTTCAAATACTTGAAACATTGCAACGGTAATTATATGTCACTGTGACGACTACAATATTCAAAGTAATTTGCTCTAAAAGACTCGTAGCTTTGGTCTCAATAAAATTTTTGTTCAAAATTTGTGTCCAAAAATTCTCTATTATGTTTTACGGTATTGATTGTCTTAGATTTACAACAGGTTACCAAAAAGAGCGTGTAATAAAACTTAATAATCAATGCTAAATATTGAGAATATTATTTGAAATTTAAAATATTTAAGCAGTCACGCATTAAGTGATATGTGTCGATGAGGTTAGGAGTTTTCTCTAAGTGTCGGCCTCCAAGGAATATTTAGGCCCCTAAGCGCTGTGAAAATTTTCAAAAAAATCAGCAAAAATTGGGGTAATATCGGAAAAAATTAGGTAAAATTGGCAAAATTGTCGGCGGCGAGGAGGGAAGTCTACCCCCTGAGTATACCTACCCTCCTTCTGCCGACAGCCTATCCCTTTGGACTGACGGACATAATGATTATATACGTATCTGCTTAAATATTTCAAATTCAAAATCGCATGCCATATTTTACTAAAGTTGCGTTAAGGCATTCGAATTTTCAGTCTAGAATTTGTATCCCAGATCCTGAGCAAAAAATAACGGACCTTTTCTCATTTTTTTCGCTAAATTTAAAGTTATGCAAGAGTAAAGTTAAGATGCGCCCCAACCATCCTTTTTTGACACCATGTACAAAACGTTGTTAGAGAACAAAGCTCGGATTTCAATAGCAATATCCGATTTGGACATTTTTCTGTTCCAGGTCATTAGCAAATGCAATTCGGCCCCTATGCTTTAACACCAATGTGTTCGCGAACATTTTCAAATTATAATATATAAAATATGAAACGGACTAGTTTCTGTTTTTTAATGCAAAATTGAAATTTGTGTTCAGTGAACAACTGAATAGCATTTGCTTTTGACAAAAGAGGATGGCAAGGGGCGCAGCTAAAGTTTCCTTATGCATTATAGTGGCCGCAATTTTAGTTTTAACAGAACTTGCATTTCCCTAAACGCTGCCGCAACAGATGAATCAAACGTTTGCATTAAAAGCAAAAGACTTAAGAGAATCCTGTTCAGATTCGGAACAGATTTGGTTCAGATTTTGGGATTCAATTTTTGACTTTGAAACTTGAACATGTGGTTGAACATCAACATAGGCAATAAATTAGTTGGCCTGGGTTGAATCGGACAGTTTATAACGCCGGATAGCGTGTTTTGATTTGAACCTAATATATGTTGGGAACATAAAAAAAGTACAGGACAAAGCTTTTGTCGTTCTGTAAAAAATTGTTGTCGCATGTGATACGTTTAGGCGAGTCACACGATAACCTTCTGCAAGTACCACTACCTAGCAAAATATACATTTTTAGATTTTCGAAGTTTATTAACACAATTATTTCAAAAAAGGAGAATATATATTCAACATATGGTTTTATTTGAACTTACAAGGGCGATATAATGGATATAAAACTATTATCTTGCCGATTTAACGAAAAATAATATTAACGTTTAAAGTGTAATAGTCTATTTTATGTAGCGACGTTGAAAGTTGTTGAATTTAAAGAGGGTAAACTTTTAAACTTTTAAAACATTAAAACAAGCTCAAATAGAAATTATACATAAACTTTATGAATTTCCTGATTTTACAAATGTTTCTGCTACTGCTGCGACACTTCAGTGATACGATACTAGTTTAATAGAAATGAATATTATGCGGAGAGTCTATTGTCTGTAGAACGCAACAGCTCTCTAAAGTGATAGTATTAGCGAAATATTGTCAACACATATGCACAATTTCCGGCTTGTCTCAGTGTGAAATTTAATACCAGTGTGAACCATCATACTATACTATGCGAGTTCCAGTGGGTGATGGGCTTTCGTTAATCGTTGATGTTTTCAAAATTTCGTCTTACTTATCGTGTTGGAGGTAAACGGCAGCTGTAATTGACGGTTTACAGCAAGAGTAACGCCTTATTGTCTCTGTGCTCTGGTGTGGTTTTTTGTTCCGTAGCCATTTCGGTGACGTGAGGCAATCACGGCGAATGTTGAACCACTGTAATCACAATAATAGTAGCCCTAACATAGAAACCGACAGAAGTCAGAATTTACGTTAACGCTATTATGTCCCCGTCATTTCGAAATTTAGGACTTTATTTGTGCAGTATAGCAAAGTGTCAGTCGCAACTACACTATATTGCACAAACTAAATATTCTCGACATCTAGCAATTGGTGTTAGGATGTGCTTGTTTCTGTAATTTTTGATGAAATCTCATGAATGTCATTTGTGTAATGAAATTCAAGATCAACGTTAACATATCGTCCAGATAGTATAGCTGGCACTCTTAATAAGATATTAGTATTGAATATACACATTCACTAAACGAGCAAACCGAAACCCATGTACGAAGTGGGTTAAAGGTTTTAATGCTATGGTTGATTCAGCTGCCAATATATTATCAGCCAGCGCTTCAACATGCCATCAAGACGTTAGACATAAACAGTGTGAGCTACGCCATTAGCAATTGTTAAAATTCTATATAGTGTCGTCGGTTATTGTCAAAACAGCTAGCTACTACTGTGAAATTATCAAAAGCTATGCGCGGTGTCAGCATACCATGGCTTCTTCCGTATGATTTAAACTTTAATTGGACAGAAGTTTTAAATATATTAACATTACAACGTGAATCCTGCATTATACTCAGCGTTATTAGTTTATTCGGCTTCTAAAATATTGTACTAATTGCTTGCGCCACTAATTTTTCATTCTAAGCACGATATCTGACATTTCATGCGTAGCTAAGGCAATCAAATCAATGCTTAGCAGAAGCATTTTTGTTATAAATATTTGTTAAAATATAAAGTTTACTCTACAGCATTTCCTCTTAAAAAGTATATACTTTTTCACATTACATTGTTTAATGCTTCGCCGCATGAGTGAAGGTGATGGCTCTGCAACATACTATAGTATATTAACTAAAATTATATATGTTAGACATAAAAACTTTCAACCAGGCGCGCATCCATGTTGGGGCACCAAAAAACTTCGTACTGTACCTACTTTAGCTTACAAGATCATAGTGGGAATGAGGTAGAAATCATCCAAGATTATCGTGGGAATGAGGTAGAAATTCCTTTCAGCGAGCCGTTTATACCCCCTTTGGACTCGGATCTAGTTTCCGTCACTGCTTTCACCCTAAACTCTATTAATAATAAACTAAAGAAAACGAAGAGTAGCAAAGAATTGACAAATTTTATGTGCCACAAGAGCAAAATATACTTATAGTATTTTGGGTCGGGCAAAAATAAAACAGGAATAGAATTCCAAAATTCGGAGACATCAAGTCGAATATTAGCAATTACCGTTGCTTCCCAATTTCCATTCCGAATTACTCTGAATTCAGGAAAAATACGCAATTTTGTACCAAATTCACAGCCTGACAGAAAAGCAGCATACCCGCTATGCTATTTGCCGCAAAGATATAGTCACCTAGTTGTGCCTTTTACTACTTTTGGCTATGTCCAAGCTGAAGTTTGCTACGCCGACAGTCTAAACAAATTTCTGGTCATTTCTGCATTATAATTTTAAAAGGCAATCTGTTTTTGCCTGCTGATTTTCCTTTTTTTCTATGGAGAGTAACGGCTTTATTAGCATTGCGTAATCGGGCAGGGATAGTCAGTCGGTCAACTGCCTGCTTGCGGATCCAAGAGTAGAAAATCGTGGGTTTGAACTCCACCCCTACCCAATTTTTCAATCCGCCGGTTTTCACATCCGTTTGTCTTCAAGGTCCTTGAAAAACAGCTTATATAACAGTTTCTCCTTTTTTAAGTGTCATTAAAGTTCAATAATTTTTACGGTAGTTGGGAATTCGCCAACCTATGCGTTTAGTATTTATTTCTGTTGAGATTTTTTTACATCAGAAATTTTCATACAAATGATACTAATATCAGATACCAACGTTAAAGTTAAGTAAAAGGTTCGCTACAATTTCCACGATGAGGCAGTCGTTTAAAGTTTTACGCCAACATTTCACGCAAGTAAAGTAGCTATGATCGGGGTCTCTTACAGTGGCGAGGCTAGGATGGGGGCTGGGGGGGGCTAAGCCCCCCAAATTCGAAATCTAGCCCCCCCCCAAAATTAACGGGATTAGCCCCCCCAAATTGAACGGGATCAGCCCCCACCCCAAATTTTTTAGTTCCCATATTTTTCGCCCCACCAAAAATTTTGAAAGCTTCACGCAACAACCAACGAAGACAAGCTACACCCTCCAGCACACGTACACACTGTCCGTTTGCATATAAAACGTTTATAGTTGTAATAAAAAATATGAGAATTGTTTTTTTTATAATTCGATTGAATTTATAAACTACGTTTTTTGTTTTTTTTCGCGACATGATGTCGCTGTTTCGATGTTGTGTTACATGTTGATTTATATACGTATACGTATATACGTACAGATGCGCAGGTGGACACTGTCGACTGTCTGCGGCTATTGTGCAAAAATTGTCGGCCGGCCCAGCCGAAATCGCCAATTTTTAATATGCAACGACAATTTTAAAACTGGGCTCGTCGAGCCGGTTTTGAAAATCTTCATTGAGATTGCAAAACAATTTTTGAGAGTTTAGTACACCAAAGGTCCATCAGTAGTTGCGAATGACTTAATTCCGGCCCAGCGGAAATCGTAAATTTTTAATATGCAACGACAATTTTAAAACTGGGTTCGTCGAGGCGGTTTCGAAAATTTTCATTGAGGTCACTGATACAATATATTTCAAATTTGTTTGGGTTACCAAAATCGCCGAATATGTTCAAAAAATAATTTGTTTTTGTAAATGTATAATTTTATACATAGTTCGACACGCTTTTGACAATATAAGCTGATTTGTGAACTGTTTTGGGGTGTGTATACATTATCTCCCAGCGTTGTTACGTTCAGCATAGTTCATACGAACAAGTTGAGTCGGCCGCGTGACATAATTTGGCCCTGGCGGATAAGCATGTAAGCACCGGATATAAATAGAGGATTGAGGTACACTAAAAATGTGAGTAAGCAGTATTTAACAAACAGGTATGGTTTTATGAAGACGCTTCGATTTCCCGATCAAAAATTACGTTACTTATTATATCTCGACAACCTGCGTAGACATCTGAGTAAAATTGGGATAATTTTGTAGAGAAAATAAGCCTCTATAAGGTTATATATGGTGCTTAGCTACGCGATTCTCTTAAGGTGTAGATTTTGGGTTAAAACAAGCTACAAAATGGGCTTATAAGGCTAGAAATATAAGAAAATGTTAATCTGCAGTTGTTCAATCGGACATTTGCGTATTACACTTACCCACTCGTCACTCACTCACCATATACGTAGTTTCAGAAAAGTGTACTTGGGATGATTAATTTATTTATCAAATGAATAATGTATAAAAATGAAAAATGAAAAATTACAGTGTGGAACATATAGTTCAGTTCATACCGTATTCAGTCAAAGAGCAACACTAGTCATACGGTTCGTTAGTGTCTTTTTATGTGTTATTGATCTGCTTTAAGCATATTCCGGTTCACAGTAAACTTCCGATTGTCTGTTATTTATTGATTAATGTTATCCAAATGGACGAGCAAATAGAATACTTATTTGAAATTAATAGATAAAGAATTTTTTATCAGTAGGTACGCTAATTAAACGTGTTGAGTGAGAAGTGGACGGTCGTGGAGCTATAGCCCCCCCAAATTCAGAGGACTGGCCTCGTCACTGGTCTCTTAAGGTGGTGAATTTCAAATACATAAACCTTTCAGCATGAAACTACTGTATGATTCACAAATTCATATTATCAATATACATGCAAAGTCTAGAAGGTAATACAAGATGAAAATTCGTTCACTCGTCAAATAATACGGTTTGGTCCAGTTATTGATCACGAAATTACAAACACATCATTTTTTCTACTACAGCTGCCGCTATACTGATATAATGCGAATCGAATTTATATGCTTTAAAAGCACAAAAGCACAGTTCAATAATAATAATTTCGATAAAATAAGAGCCAGTTTATTGTTATTGTGCCCGTCGACGCTAGAGGATTTCTCTCCAATATTATAATTCTCTACTCGCTCGATAAGTGGTCTTTTGTGCTATATGGCTAAGCAGTTTTTCACGCTAGACGAATCACTAATTGTACCATTATGTTCAGCTGGAGATTGCTTTTTGTGCTACGGAAAATCCAGAAATGCGAAGGAAACACCATTAGCCCGTTGGTGAAAGTGTGATATTTTTTCGCTCACGAACAAACACAATATATACATGTGTTTTTCTCATTATATCGTTGAAATAACGAGTAGAAACGAAATCATATTTATGTTTCAATCCAGTAGCAAATAACCGAACCGTTGGATGATGATGCTAACATTAGAGCTGCAGCGTATTTCAACGAATGGTGTTCGGGCGTTTTTATCTTAATCAAATTAGATTCTCCACAGCACGGGTTGCACATTCGTGTAAGCATTAGATTCGTTGAAGGTGATGAGTTAGGGAAAGATCTTTGGAGGAACAATACAGACGTCTTTTTAGAAATATAGCATATCACAAAATATGAAATTTTGCAATTCCATACCTCAGCAAAGCTAGATGTCGACCAAGATGGATAGGCGTGTTGAGTACAAATTCGACTTGTTTAATTTAATATGTACTCGGAGGGAGATTCACCGAAGAAACGACACATATTTGTTGCCCTGTGGAAGCATAATTGACGTCTTATCTACGTTTGTAGATATTTCTTCAGAAAAAACAAATAGTGACTTGGATAAATGCTGGTTCAAGCAGAATAGCTATTTTAACCCTTTAGCGCCCGAATTAATTTGCGTATCGTGCAATGTTTGATAAACCCAAGTGGCACCAGGCAATCGATCCATCCTTGTATGAACTACAATGGCCTAAGAACAGCACTAACCTATCTATGAGCTGTTGCAGGGCCCTTTGAGGACCCTCGCAAAGCCGAATAGCGAGGCAGCTGCAAACAGTCATTATACAACCAACTCATTAACACAACATTTCACAATATGAGCTGTCCTTATTTTTGGATAGTTGGCGTCAAGTAATGGGGTATATTATGGTTTCCCATTTAACGCCAGAATAAATTTGTGTATCGAACAATGTTTGGCAAACTCAAATGGGCACCAGGTATCGAACCCGTTTGCATGGATTAAAGTGGTATATGAAAATAACAGTGATGTTTACTATTTTCCTTAAAGAACTTCTCAAACCAAACCAATAGCACTGCACGTGCAAACAGATGTAATGCATGTTTTCTGTGCATAAAAGTAAAGAGTGGGGTAGTAATATTTTCGGTTAGATTAAGTCGTAAATTTGTTGTTACCATTTTTCGCATTGTAACGAAAGATTTGATTAGACTACAACTTTTAACAATATTCGCGATTTTATGTTATTGGATATTAAGTGACTGCCATCACTATCAAGATATCACTTGACACTTCGGCCACACTCAGCCGAAAGTTTCCAGTTACGTTATACAAACTTGAAATGAATAGGCGGAATTGATAAAAAATTTGCAGAATTTGTGCTCTTTTAGATGAAATAACTATAACAGCATGCCAACCTTCATATTGATTTTAGCTCTGCTTCCGCTCAAAACATACACCACAGCCATACAAATCTAAGGGAAATTTTGCTAAATGGCAGGGTCTGCGTGCAGCAAATGGCTAATTTTTCACTGAAAAATTGTTCACTGTTATTACCATAATTTGATCGTCGTAGTTAGTTCATTACTTGTTTTTAGCTGTTAATTAAACGTATTTGGATTATTTGCATATATCTTAATGCTAGGAGAATATGGTGGTCGCCCCATACAGTCAAATTCTGTGTGTCTCATTGTCATTGGGGTAGGTTGTCAATGTAAAAAAAGTGCTTTTCTCTGCTAAATTCAGCTTTGGCAAATAGTGCTAAAAATACAATACACGCCAAGATGTAAATGTGATGATACCTATATATGATACGAGAATATGGTAGTTGCACCATAGAGTCGACTGGTGTGTGGCTCATTGTCATTAGGATAGGTTGTCAATATTAAAAAATTAACCCTTTTTGCTCAACTAAATTCATCTTTGACAAATTCTGCTAAAAATACAATGCACGCCCAGATATAGACGGGATGATACCCTTAAATTCTGCGGTGCCGAAGTCTCTCTGAACAAAAGTAGAGCCACCCATTGCACATTACATGTTAACTAAGCTGATTCATTCATAACCAAAACATGTTGCAATATCTATACGAGAAAACTAATCATAAAACCGTGCTATGGTCAACTTTTTCAAGCAATAATAAATCGGCATAAGACCTATAGTCAGTCATGCTGACAAATTCAATTACATTACTATGTTTGTAAACCTGTATAAACCTCTACTGCATTTACAAGGCGTACTTCTACGCAGTTAATTAAAGCCTTGACAACCAAATGGCTGAATATATCATATAAAGGAATATTGGCCACTTTGCTATAAATACCATCACTGTAGATCTTATTCAAATACAGAAATAAAAAAACAACAGCCTTAGACATACGAAGAATGAGTGGCAAGAGAACAAAATTAATCGCTCAATAGATACTCACAATAATTTTGCTAAAGGCTAAAAATATTCTCAGATGACGCACAGAACTCCGACAGAGTGCCGACAATATGAGCATTTAAAAACTGCGACTTTGTCATTAGCGAACTATTCAGGAATTTGCGTTCTGGAACGGATTAAAGCAATCATAGTAAATTTCCATAATTTATTTTTAAAGCTGTTTGAGAAATCGGATTACAAAAACTATCAAAGTTACTGACGAACCTGAAATAATGATAAGCTAAAATTAAAATATTCACGACAGTTACTGCGGTCATCCTTTAAAATACAATTTAAGCCGTAAAGCAGACTCATTTATACATTTAAAAGCTCATAGAAAAGATGCTTTTATTAAACGAAAGCAACGTGCACTGCCTTAGGCAATTTTGTTATTCGCGTGTGGACTGTTCGTTGTGATAACTATACAGTGAAGCGGCCAGATCTAGTCTTCAAGAAGAAACTGTTTTTACTGTCGTGTTAACAACATAAAGTATGTAGTTATCAAAATTTTTAGAGAAAAATGTTGCTGCTAAATACGATAGTTAGGTAACAACTGTTCAAAAGTAAATATACTAGATGGTCAGCCAGGCCGTTGGGTTATGAGGAAGACGGCTTCTGTTGTATATGGTGTCAATTAGTGATGTCATGAAACCGAAACAGGAGCATTTGTGCCTAAAAGACATGAATCACTAAGGGCAACAGCCACTAGCCTAAGTAATACAATAAAATCTAGCCGATTTAGTCCAAAATTGAGAATTCATCACGCTTTACTTCATATTATTAGCAATAAGAGTGCAATAATTAATTTCAACATAACATCCAACGACATACCCACGATAAAAATATTACCCAAATTTACACAGATTATTGAGATACAGATAAAGACGATAAATCAAAGCTGGGTTTCGCCTGAATATGGGTTTGACCCTCCTATTTCCTCCTAACAGAAGCTATGAGAGATATACTCCTGCTCCTAACATGAGAGAATTAGTTTATATTTAGTGTAAAAAATTAAGCCAAATCGGTCTCAGCAACAAACAAGCGAACTAACATTGCATTGTTTTTGCTGAAGGAGTGCAATTACGTATACGTTGTTACAAAAATTCCAATATTTCCCAAGTTGCAGAAGAAAGCACCATCACGATATATATTTATAAAAACACCACCCCCGTCTTCTTACGTTAGGGTGTCTCTATGTAGGCGTAATATGTTCCCAAATAAAACCATTTTAATTTACCTTTCAAGCGTGTTATTTCGACTACTACCTAACCACATATACATATGACCAAAATACAAAAAGCTACTTCTCCACCCGAATGAAAATCACACAGCAAAAAACAGCCTCGTGCTAGTGCTCTAATTGTATTTTACGCTAACTTGAACAGATAAAATTTAGCTTCTTAATATATTAGTGATCCATGACTGCTTCGTTGTTTTCTAAGTACAGGAACAGTGATTACAGTTTATTTGATTTGCCTGACAATGAATATAGTCTCCATCCGGAATAAAGCATTTCTTGGAATTATATTAGTTCAGTTCAGTGACTACGCATTAACGGGACGCAGCTGCATGGCGCAACTTCCTAACACCATGCGCATACGAGCCCGGCTATCATAACCTCGAGGGTGGACCCGAAAACTCGCTATTTGGCTAATTGAGCGGTTTCTCTTAGTCAGACCCACGAAGTTATGGGGCTTAGCAGGCCACAGGCGCGCTTCACGAGGTGTGTTCGGACCCCGCCCGTTTGATTGCGCAGGTGTCTAGTTTATGGTATGATTGCTGAGGTCTCCTAGGGAGGCTGACACTGACACCTGCTCACAAGTCATAGCGACATGCCAATATTCCCTATATCGATTCCACTTGGAAGTTGTTTGGATCTCTCGCCTAAGTTGGTGCAAACACAAAAGACGCAAATTGAATTGAGTCATGGAGCGATCCTAGGTAAAATTTGTTTCGGCTTTGGCCACTTAGGGCCGAAATTCGCTGAGCAGAAAGGTTTGACCAAAGTGGGCCCCACAGGGCTCCGACAGTTCCCTGAAGGTTTATCGTCGAATTTGTAGTCCTAAGTGATAATTTGATCGTGGTGCAGTAATCGATTGCTTAGCGACGTGAACAAGTTGATTGAGTAAGTTTTGGATCGGTTAGCAGTAATAGTTTCGCACGAGCGTGATAAGATTTACAATTTTGGTGGACCTTGTTCTCGCTTCTTTTCGTGTTTATTTTTTGCTTTGAGTTAGTATCGGAGACAAACGGCACACGTCGAGGCTTGACTCCTGGAGGCCTCGGTGCGAGACGCTGGCCAATGGACAGGACAAAACATTTAGAACATATAACCGCTGCCAGGAAACGAACGCTAGACAACTCAACTTGATTTTCTTTCATGTTTATTTCAAAATATGTACAGACAAGATATGGTATTCGGTGGTATGCGAAGAACAATTGCCAAGATAACTGTTAAAAGCTTTACATGATAATACTTAAGAGGCAAGCACAAATAACAAATAGACGCTTCCCGTTTGCCCTACAGTGGAGGTATCGTAATAACTGTAAAACTGCCCCGACGAGGCCTTCCCCGGGCCTTGAGGTTTAGACGTAAATCGAGCTGAAAACGAAGGACACGTAATTTAAAACCGGAATAGAAACCTGGGACTATTGTTCGCCCTGAACGCAGCGATGTGGGACGGACAAGATGCATGCTAAATCTTTACGGACAACGACAATAAAATAAATAGTATGCATAATGTAAAAGTACAGATAAACGTATGGTACAACATATATGAGCACTTATCACGACTCCTGGAATTCCTTGATCCTAGAATTTATTCACCTAAAGAGTCCTTACTGGGACTTTTGTCTAGCACTCGACCAGTAATGTATGAACTATAGCTCCCTAATAGGTTTCCCAGTTGCCGGACGGCTGTATAACTGATACGATAGGCACGGTTGGGTACTCCCGGTTTCAGATACGAGTAACAAACAACAGTCATGGGTAGTATCCTTGTGTGTTTGACAAATCGTATGTTTGCACTGTGTATTTGATCCCTGAGTGCCTTGGGGCACAACATGCATCTCGAGCCACAGAGTCTGCTATAGTGCAATCCGGTGCATTAAAGAATGCGGTTCTGCTAGCGAGTGAGCGGAGAAAGCTTAGACCAATGCGATAATGGAAAGCGGTGAAGGCTGCACTATTCCATACTCCGTACCTTCCATGAAACGTGAACTCGTGGCTGTAGAAACAGCTCATCCTGACACAGAGAGTCCGTGGGTACCTTCGCTCGTGCCGATGGGTAGGTCCAACATTCTGAGTAACGTTGCACTAAACTCCATCAGTGTCTGGATTTGGGCACTAATAGCTTAGATTGAATTCGCTCTACGTGGGGCAAAATTAAATCAATGACCACTGTCCAGAGCTTAACTCCTATCCCGTCAACCTGATATTTTAATGCGACTATTAAGATATTGTACTCCCTACAGTTTTCAGCGCTATTGGATCGCTGACCACCGTATTCGACATCAGGTCGTTTTGCAATTTCTGGACGGTCGGGGCATGTCTCCAAGCTATAAAGTTTAAGGGCAATGTCCCTGGCCTATGAATTTTAAAAGAAAATTTGACCACTATCCAAGATTAAATGCAGCCTGGAGGAATTTGATTGTTTGTCCTTTGGTCAATGATAAAAATTTGCGTGTCGATAGCGTTCTCTTCGTTCGGTATCCGGAAGTTTACGGGTGGCCGTTGGGGATCAAATGATTTTTCCCTTTTTAGTGATACTGGACGACGAGGACCAAAAAAATCCAACAGGAACCTGGTCATCTCCCTAACTGGGTTTCGATCCTACATGGCCAAATTCAAATTTCCGTGAAGTATATATGTATTATAACAGCTCGAGCACCCTTTTGGTTGTTGACTGTAAAGTGGTTATGTGCATAATCGACATAATTACAAACAGGTAACCGGTTTAGTTAATATAGAAAGAAATGATTTATCAAGTTATGCTTTTGGCGTCTCACCTAAATATCGATATATCTTGGTAGAATCATACATAAATTAACGGAATTTGTTAGTGTGGTTATGTGTAACATGTCACCTCGTGCCCTAACGTATCTTATGTAATTTTATTTTCAAATTTGTTATTAGCTATTCGTAATATTTACTTTATCGCACACAGCGGCGAGTGACAAGTGACTGTTACTTGAATACTAGGAAAGGTTGAAAACAAAACCTTATATGTGAACAAGTTCTATTCGAGGCAATTTGTATGGATGAGATCGGTTAGATGGCACTAACAAGCGATCCCGTTCTCTTCTTTGTAGAGAAATAATCTAATGTCTCCAAGCTTTCGATTCATCAAATAAAGAAGCGACACACAAAACCAAAGGAATGGTCTCATTCCGAAAATTCTATTTCAGTCAAGCCGTTAGTAGTATAAGCCCCCTCACTCGAGACCAATAGTCACTATTCATTGGGTGCATTTATATCAAAAAATGATTAATAGCCTGTTAGCTTTGATTGATGCAATCGTCAGAACGTATATTAATAGCAAAGGTGTTCCTATGGAAGTACGGGTTAGCCCTCGATTGTCGGACCCTTTGATGAATCGACGCTGTCCACACACCCACCCTGCGAGCTGCAAGCACGCAGAAATTTTAGGAAAAATTAGCAAAAATTGCAAAAAACAGAGGAAAATTTTAGAAAAAATTAGAAACATTTTGACAAAACTTCGTTAAATTCTCCGCACCAGGCAACTCGTAAAGCTGCCATTCCCCGACGGAACCATCAACCCCCGAGCCGTCGGAAATTAGGCACCTATGATTCATATAATATTTTCAAATAACATTTTATATCTATGTTCTATGCGCATTTCCTAATTAATACTATATCTACGTTCTACGCTCATTTCCTAGCTATTACTACAGCTGTCGCAAAATTATCACTTGTATTAAAACAATCCCTACTAAAGTATTAATATATCAAATATGCATATAATCGAAATTGCCACGGTTTCAAAAACACAAATAAGAATATAGCTGCAGCAGCTGTGTGTGAACTACGAACCTATGACACACAAAAGCAGCTGCAGCGATGCTGAGAAATCATTATTTTAGTAGTTGTGATCGTACACAGACTACGAACGGTAACTCATAAAGATCTAAAGCAGATTATGATCGCGTAATTGTGATCGATTAGGAAACGAACTCAAAATGTTAAACCTGCACAAATGCGGATTGACAAATAGTAGAAAAGACGATACCTGTTTAACGACAACAGTATTATATTGATTAGGAAAACTGTCCAATAACCGTCAAATTTGGAGTCCCGATATCAATATTGATCAAAACCTACCGCGAAAAGCATTCGTGCTGTTAGAGTAGAGCTAAATTAAAAAATTCAAACGCTGACCAACTCCAAATTGCACTTTGTAGCAGCCTAGAACGTTTTAAAAGTTCCATAACAGACTTTACGCAGCTTTGAACACAGAAGTGTCGTTTTCAACTGGTTTAATAGTATATCAGTTCATTATTAACATTCAGCAAACAAGAAAGTATCCGCGTAGGATTTGTGTGGATTCCTGCAATAAATCATCGTAGCCGTGATATATACAAAAATACAGTTAGATTTCATTACAGGTGAAATCACAGGTCTTCAGAAAATCCATCAACCAAGTGGTGGTATATGCGTGGCACGAACAAGCAAAAATGGGATGTTCGCACAATTCAAGCTACTTACGGAAACTTTTTTCGCTACGCTCGCGTTTTTGCATATTTAAAACTTGAGTCAAGTAAGACCTTGCGAGAAATTTAGGGGTGAAGGGGCAATCTTCGCATTTTAACTAAATGGTACCTGTTTCAAAAAGATGGGCTACGTATGCAATGTTATCATATATACACAGTTTTGCAGAAAATCAGTCCAGTAATTTTTAGATTAAAGTGTGTATCATCTAAATTGGCGTATATTTTGCCTTACTACTTCAAATATTTAATCTGTTAGCGGCATTTGGTTTGTCATAATAGCCATAAACGTGAACTGTGATATTAAAGCTAAACCGGTCCACCTACCACATACGATTGTGGACAATAATTAACAGAATTGAGGTTTAATTCGGCCAGAAAAAAAGGCCGCCCCGAGTTTGCTGTCTGGAGAGTTCAAATATAAATTTTTATACCGAATTACGCGTAGCCGCATGTGAAAGCCTTACCGCATCTGCCAGTGCAGTGTTAAAATAAAGCGATACAATAATCTCTCGGTAATTTCTGCAACCTGTATTTATAATTTAATTTCCATACATGCCGAAGCAGGGTTTAGGGTAGCAGCCCCCTCTGAGACCACGAATCCCAAGCCCGCTTCTCATCTCCATGCACCCAAAGCGAAAATGTTGAAAAATAGAGAAACATTGGCAAAAAATTGGTGGATAGTCGTCAACTTCTTGTTACCCCCTCACCACTTCTCCCAAGGGCCTCATTCCCCCTGAAATCACCTCCCCCGCCGACGCTGGCCAGCTCCCCTGAGACCTCGGAACGAATTTGGCAAAACTGGCAAAAATTGGGGAGGGGTGGTCGTGAACTTTTTGTCACTCCTAACCACCTCACCTGAGATCGTCTACCCCAGTGAGACGACCACCCCCGCCCACCCTGGCTGCCTCTCGTGAGACCTCGGAGCGTTAGCACGTATGTGTAATTTCACAAACAACCGCTACCACTGAGGCCTCGAACACCAAACCCTCCCCCCACCCCAAAGCGAAATATTTGCAACAATATGGGAAAGTTGGCAAAATTGGAGAAAGTCGTCAACTTCTTGTCACCTCCTAACCACCTCCCCGCGAGTTTACTAAATTCAAAATATCCCTAATGCAACAGCGCATTTTTTATGCATTTTTATAAAGTACAGTATGGGATTATTAATTCCAAGATGAAATTTAAACTTACAACTTTCAGCTAAGCAATTTTGTCGGCAGTAAAATTAAGCTGGCGTACGCGAAATGTTATTGTCTACATTCCGGCTGTCGATGGAATTCAAAAATAAATGGAGTATTAATGCAGTTCTATTGGCCGATTTCACACTTTTGGTCGTGAAATTCATTGAGGACAAAAGGAATCGGGTACAATCGAATCGAATTAAAACGAATCGTCTCTGATCATGCCAAGTTAGATTGAAATGTGAAAAATTCAATACCGATTGAAATCAACATTCCACGTAAACATGACCACGAATTATAGCCATCTCTGTGGACTCATTTCGCAGTCGCTCCTCATATTGTATATATACCTAATTTTGCTTCACTATTCATCTATTTTTAGCCCCATTGATGGGAAATCAACCTGGGATTTATTTTTTAAATAAATGTTTTTAACAATGTGTTAGCCACGTTTTAGTAGCGTTTAAAATTTTAAAAACATGGCCTTTCCAGCAAGATGAACAGAAACGAAAATCTATTGGTCGAATCGCGTTGTCTGATATCGCTTCTGTGTCTAAGCTTCGGGACGCAAATGGAGTTGGTTTCGAGGTAACCGAATGCTTCCGTTTAATTCATTTGAACTGATATTTAGCAAATTATTAATTTTATAGTTGTGTCTATAAATGTAACATCAGCATACGCATAGATCTAACGAGATACTCAATGTGGAACTATATCAATCCATTTGAACCTCTAAAAACATCATTACGCACTAGACTTTGATGAAATTAGTAACTGACCACTTGGTATATGGGTTTATTCGAAATTTGTTGCTCCTACCAAAGTCAAAAAGACAGTCTAAAAAATGCGGACACTAAAAAGACGGGCAAGCAATATTCTAAAATAGTTTGCTTACAAATTCGAGAATCTGCGGAGTGTTACAGAACTTTGACCCAATTAATTGGGATTTAATCCAAATTTTGACCAATTTTGGCCAATCTTCTCAAAATTTTCACAAACGGCCGGCACAAGTTCTATTGATCATAACTATGGGACTCGACCATGGGACAGGCGGATACTGGTGAGTTGGTCCCCTAATTTATATTTAGCTAGGAAATAAGGGGGTTCTTTTCCATTATCTCCCAGCATGCGTTAGCCCAAAAAAGTCAGATTCTGGAAATTTTTGTATATTTGTGATCCTCGAGACCTCCCCTGATCATTTCAACCAAAAGTACAATTTTTAAAATTTTAGATTTTTTCGGGTCCCAAGGGTCCCCCTCGTGTACCCAAAATTTTTTTCTTAAAAATTTGATTTTTATACACCACTCAACGCAGCTTGATGAGCTGAGTCTAATGGTGTTATTTTTAACGGGATCTGGTAATCGGATCCTAAGTTATGGCCAAAAGCTAGTGGAGGCTGAGAGGATCAGCAATTGAGCAGTTTTTGGCCATAACTTAGGATACTTTTATCGGAGCCCGTTGAATGGTGGGTAATAATCCAATTTTTAAGAAAACAAATTTTTGGGTTCGCATGGGACCCGAAAAAATCGATAATTTTAAGAATTCTATTTTATGGTTGAAATGATCAGGGGAGGTTTCGAGGATCACAAAAATACCAAAATTTCCAAAATCTGACCATTTTTGGGCAAACGCGAGCTGGGTGAGATAATCGAAAAGAACCATAAGGGGTGCGTATATTTGCTGGACCAGAATGCTCCAATTGTAATGCTGTCGTCTGTATGTTTGCAAAGAAGAATACTCTGATTTACTTAAGTTCAGCTATTAATAGTCTATTGTTGGGTTTATTACTTATGCGGTTGGCTTGAGCTAAATATTAATCATGGTGTGATCTGGCAAGCGAATAATTAAAAGTTATAGCGCTAAACAAAACGGTCTTAGCGCAGCATCTCGTTTTAGTTAAAAAACACGAATTATAATGTTTACTGTTTATTTTTATTCTCACAAAAGTTATATCATCACAGCAGTTACCATTGCAGAGGTACTGGGTGTTACTCATTCGGTAATATTTTGTTTTTATTGAGCTGTATCGGATTGTCAGAGTGCTAAAGACTCGACGTCATATGAACGGCTGCGATACATTTTACTTTATAAATTTTTATAACTGCATGACGATATAATCCTAGTTGTAATTACATTTGCAAGTGTCAGTATGTCGAATAAGGCCCCGAGAATTTCTGTAAATCAACCCAATAAGAATATGCGGAATAACAAATAGGACTTGTTTCAGTGAGATATTGATACAAAATTTAATTTTCTTGATAAAAACACAGTGGTTGGTTTCAGTTTTATTTTGCCACAGGCATGTGGGTGCACACATATAGTTTCGAAATGTACAATTATAGGTATATACATATCACTGACAGTGTTGCGGAAGCGGCAAAATTTGACTACAGTTAATTTAAGTTAATCAATTAGATAGCTGGAAGCGCTAAAATCTCACATAATTGCAGAAGAATAGTAGACACAGGTTACAATTTTAGTCGCCTATATATGTCGCTGCGAGTAAGTTTATAATTTAAATTTATTGATTTTGACTCCTGTTGTGGTTGTGTCTAACTTTTATTACTCACAGTAATGTGTAAGTGATCCTACTCACTTCAAGCTATATGTAAATTATTTTAGTTACATACAGTTAACCATTAATAACTCTTATCGCTTAGACAGCTGCTGTGTTCAAAACTGTCTAGATTGTGTACATATTTTTCTTGTAGTGCCCAAGGCTTGAATTATATACATAGTCTACAACATTCTCATGTTTATAGTTGCAAACCAACAAAGGGGTTTATCGATTGACCGCGGAATCCAGACAAACCACCGAAGATTGGATCAAAAGTATGTGTTGATTTATACTATATTTTCTCAGATCGAAAATGTGGTATATATGTAACAGGGCCGCTTCGGCCCTGTCACGGCATTCCAGGACTTTCGGACTCAAAAGCGCCTCGGGAAACGTTGGCACAGGGCCGTTTGCATACGAAAAAGGCGTATCGTAATCAATGAACAATTTTGTATAATACTGTTTACAATAATGAACAATTTTGTATAAAAATACCGTTTATAGTAATGAACAATTTTGTATAATACTGTTTACAATAATGAACAATTTTGTATAAAAATACCGTTTATAGTAGTGAACAATTTTGTATAATACTGTTTACAATAATGAACAATTTTGTATAAAAATACCGTTTATAGTAGTGAACAATTTTGTATAAAATACCGTTTATAATAATGAATGATTTTGTATAAAATACCGTTTGTAGTAACAAACAATTTTGTATACACTGCCGTTTATATTAATGAACCATTCTTGTGTAACATGCCGTTTGTATTAATGATCATTTTGTGTATGTTCTTATGTTGTGATCCACGATTTTGTTAGGGACGAGTGTTACAATCAGACCAAATTATGAGGAAATGAGCCGCCTCAACTGACCTGTAAAACCGAAAATTAAACCCCCCACCGACGGAAACTGGAAGTTAGTCGAAAAGCCAACCAGCAGAGATTGTGTTTTATAGGGTGACGGGTACGACCGTCCGGGAATAGGAGGCCCCTGACTGCACATCCGAGAAGACGCGCTAGTTAAGAGGGAAATTAAAAATATCAAATATACTTGATCTTAGCAATATATTAGGTAATGGTCACGGAAAGCAGCTAGTCAAAAGTAAGCAGAAAGCACACTTGTGGTAGCCGTCGCAATTCTGAGGGACGACGTATGCCGGGTTAATTCGAAGGCCCGCCATCGTCTACGGTACCCTGATCCGGAGAATAACCGGAGCAGGCTGGTAGAACACTTTGGGAATCACGGATGGACATCCAAAACCGCTCCGGACAACGCCAGAACTTCGCCTATAATACGTAGAGACAATCGCTACTTACGCTAGGTAGGATTGTCATCGTGGAACCTGGACCATCACTTTCCATGCAGTTAGGGCATATCATATATGAAATATGTACATGTATCTATTTATGTGTGTGTCCTGTGGACAACTTTTAGACAAAACCGCCTTGTACATTTAGCCCATTGCAGTATGCAACTAATACGAAACCCTACTTTCCGACTTTCCCGTCGCCATACCCCACGTCGAAACCGGCGCATGCGACCCCTCGTTTTGTTCACCGCGACTAGTAGAATCCAACCATATGCTTTGAACCTCCGCCCGAATCCCCGCTGACCCGCGACAGTCACGCGAAGTCGCTTAGAAAGCCGTTGACAACCGCTGATGGGCACCGATAATTCGAGATTTTTCGCTCTACCTTAAAAATGGGCGAATCACCCCTCATTAAATTTGTCTCGATGAGACATCTCCAAAAATACCCGGCGGGTCTCGCTCCGCCGCCCCGTTAACCCGTACGACCAATAAACGTGCCCCCCATCGTAGCCACGACTCTCTCTAACCGCACCAATTTTAGTACCGTTTTTACTCCTACCGCCCCAGTGGCGGTATCACCCCTCGTTCGAACCGCCGTTGGACGCTGAGTCCAACGATACCCGGCGGGCGTCGCTCCGCCCATCCGTTAACGCAGGAGAGCCCGCGAAAGCTCCCCATACTAATACATATGGAAACCCAAAAGTGGGTTCCAACCCGCTTTTACGTCTACCCCCTCGAGTTTGGTATCAATCGACCCCGTTTTCCGTCCTGGGACCAAATTTGGCCCCAGCCCCTCGAAAATCCTCCCGGATTCCCCTTGTCCCGCTACCCTTCCCACTCCCGTCTCGTGTCCTCGCTGTCCTTTCGCTTTTGTCCTCGTTCTCTCTCTAACCGACGTTTCTAGTCGGTTTTCTTTTGTCGTCGTTGTTGTTGTTGTGTTTGCTGTGCTTTGCGTTTGTGTTTATCCTGAGCGACCTTTCTGTCGCTCAGGACGCCAATATGTCTCATGTGTAGTGTATGTGTTTGTGCATGTGTTTGTGTGTAGATATATATATATATATATGTATATAACCATATATAAGGACACCGAAAAAACGGACGAACGAGGACACCACATACTGAAATTTGTTAAATTTCAGAGTTTTACGGACGGACAAAAGACGAACGTATTGAACGAACGGGGGGGCGATTTAGGGCCTTCCCGCGGACCCTGAGGGCCTTGGATCAGGGCCCCCGATCGATTAGGGATACGATAAGGTTCGCCCCGTCTCTGGCCTCGAGACGGACGCTCTCGCGTCGTCGGTTTCCCCCCGGCGAGACTTCGAAGTGCCGGCACTCGCATACAAATTCCAAATTAGCTCGATTTTTTCTAACATTTTTGGATGTCCTCGCGTACTAGGGTCATCTGCTAGATTCGATTTAGCTTAATTAGGACGTCGGCAAGTCGAGGACAACAAAGGCCGAGTTGATGTTTGCCGACTCGGATGGGCTGGGAAGAGCAAATAGTTCAAATTATGAGCAGATTGTCACGCTAATTGGGGCTGAAGAAGGAAATTGCGTGACCCAAAAGTATTTGAAATAGCTTAAGTTACGCTGGGACCGGAAAGAGTTCAAATTTTGTTAGGATAGGATCTGATTTCGCTGGACATCCGGCGATGAGGACGGGAAGTAAAGACTTTAAAATCTACTTTTCTTGGGAAAATTTGGACGAAAATCACAGATGGTCAACTTCCGAGTACTCGGAAGATTAAAACTTAAAGTCGGCAAACTTAATTGAAGCCGACTCTCTCTAAGGACATCGACGGTTTACGGTAGCCGTCAAGATTCAATTTTCCGGAAGTGTCCCCAATTGGACGCTGAACTAAAACCCAAGAAAAATGGGCGTTGCCCGACCGACGACGATTGGACGGCGACAAAATCGCCATCGTAACATACAGGCGAAAATTTCGAGCTTACGAGCGACACTCGGACAATACGAATCAGTTCGACTTCGACAGCGCGGAGTTCGGTCGACTTTACTGACCGGCTCCGACGCACTCTTTCATTGTTCATGGTTTTCATTTGACTCAGGTTTTCTCTCGCTTTTCGTTTTCGCTTCGGATTTACTCGATGGACGGAAGATTTCCGCGCAGGTACATACCTCGCGAAGGGGGTTCAGCTGGTGCTGCCCCGAGGATCGACAGTCGTAAGTATGAGGAAGGCTTAGTGACAACAGGGGTTTACTTTCCCTGTTAATTGAAGAGTAACAGACTGTTCGTTTAGCTTCCCCGGAACGTAGCGCACCCCTCGTACTTAGGTAGAAACATTCTCGTTCGGGTCCTAACTCCCTGTTCCCACCGGAATGCTACACCTTTTCCCGTTCTGGAATTAATCATCAATATCGAGTTCCGACGTAGGAGACGTTAGGCGGTGGTACAGAGTGCAGTGAGAACTGATCAAACCTATTCGAAGTCTTTCTGATTCCCCGTGGTCTTAGGTAAGGTACAATAAATTGGACGCCTCTCGTCCAAACTTTACATGATTTGCTACTCTTGAGTTAGGGTCAACGAATTTTCCTGAGCTGGCCACGGTAAAATTTCCTGAACGCGCATAACACAGAGTAAGGTCTGGTTCAATGGTTTGCTTTGACGGTTTTCCAAATTTACAGCTTCGTTGAACGTCCAGTGCTCATGCCGTGTTTGAGCTTGGACAGAATCGCAGATTAGGGACGGAGGACTAGCCTCCGTCGGGTTTTAGGAAACCCTCAAAATTTCATTCTGTTTTTGAGTTAAGAAAATTTGGGATCATAAAAGACGGATCAAATTTCTAGGCACACTAGCTTGAGTCTAAGGTCTTTGCTGCTTTTATCGTATGTTGTCTCGGAATCGTTTTACTCGGATGTTTGAATTTGATCTTGGAGCACATAGACGATTTACTCAGTAGACATCTTGCTGTACGCTAATATCGTTAGGACGACTGACCGGAATACCTCTAGGTGTCCCCTTGCCCCGAGTAATCGAAAATGAGCTGGAGGAACACGCCCCCAGCTGAGCAAAAATCCGCCGACTTCGATCTGTGACGATGGTGCATCGTTTGGTGGTGAATCGCCAGTTTTGACACCAGATAACTAGATGGCTAAAATAATTAAATTTACTGGTGTCCACCACAACAATACACAATGGTCTTCTCTGGAGACCATTGCTCAAATGAAATTGAATTTAGGCTTGCCCCTGCACCATCGCTAGGAACCGCCTTTGCGGGAGAAACACATGGTGTTCCCGCCCTCAAATAAAATTTTAGGATTTTCAAAAATAAGGAAAACTTACCTCCTCGCCTGGGCCATTTCGGCCCCAAACCGGGCGAGTGCAAAACCCCTTTTTATTTTTGGAGCGAGTTGATCGCTGAGTTTAGCCAAGTTTCACTATTTATCATGAGTGCCCGTTAGGCTATGTAATATGTATGTCAGGTCTATCTTTCTGGTATTTCAGTAGTAGCGAACTGCATTTCCCGTACTATGAGTTGAACCTGCACGGAGAATTTAAGTCCGCTGCAGAATTCTTACGTTCTAACCACTCAGCCATAGGAACACACCAACGTTTATTATTACGTTGGTAATAACTCAACTGCACTACAGTGCAGTTTAAACACTGCGACATGGCAGTGTAATCAAAAAGATGGGCGTTAGGGAGAGTCAGAGGACAAGCAGCCGAAGAACGAACCAAAGGACGCAAGCGCGTCCCGGGCCGATCGCCGAGGGCCCGAGTAGTGCAAACGACCCCGTTAGGTAGGAAACAAGGCTAATTTAGCCTTTGGATAGGTGTAGTCCGTCGGAAAAGGACTCGCCTCATCACCCAAAACCCGACACCAACTTCCAAGAGAAGCCATCTGGCTATCAAGGTCAACGAAAAAACACCTGGCTAGAGAATTGTCCCGCAAACTGTTTAAAAGGATACCTCACGCCGCGTTGCATCCCTGACCGTGTCCCGTCGGCTTGAATTAAAAGAAACCGCTCCGTTTTTCTTCTTCTCTTGCCCCCCCTTTTTTTTCTTCATCACTTGCTACCCGTTCGGTCAGTCGTACCTTGGATAGATAAATTGATTAGAAACGACAGCGAAAAGGGATCTTTTGGTCGGCGTGATAATCGAATCCACATCGAATATTTACCGGACCTCCGTATTGATATTGTTATTCGAACAGAGATCGTAGGCCCGAACCCCGGTTTCACTTTCACTTTTCCCCATGGCTTATTTTACTAGTAATCGTCGTAGGTCTGAGTTAGTACGGTAGGAGCATTTTCTGAAGCACTCTAGGGCCCTTGCTTGCTACGCCCTATAGCTGAAACAATCGCTAACATTGAGCTAAAGCAAGGATAACCGCCCCTAGTCCACGCACGCGCGTGGAACTGCATGCTCCGTCCCTTCTGCCTGTTTCAATGTCTTGCGCCCTATATTGTGCGGAACTGAAGCGATTACTTCGAGCTGTCGTTAGGCTTCCCGACGTGTTCAGAAAACACTCGTCCTAGGATAAACATTGATTGTTATAATAAACCTTACATTCAAATCATTGCGTTCTGACTTATTCTACTCCGAGGCGATAGGGACTGGCGTTTTTCTATGGTTTGTCCGTTCGGACGAGCAGGCACTGCCCGTCATGGCTTGTGGGCGAGAATGTCACAAGCACTGGCGTGCAGGGCCTTCTGTTTACTCTATTTCCGCTCTAATAAAGTAATCGGATAACGCAAGTGAAATTTTATTAGATCGTGACCGAAACTCAAAATTTGTCAAGAATTCTCGTAACCCTAATGAGTTAAAACTTCCGCTGGTCAAGGCACCAGTGCGCTCGCATAGAATTCATTGAAAAGAGCAGGCCACGCCATTGATAATCCGACACTAAACACTCAGGGCTCGTCGGAACCCTGTGGGGGCCACATAGGTCAATGCTCTAACACGGAGCATACCACGACTTTAACTAGGTAATTCATCTTGAGCTTCAAATTTGTAGGGACACTTGCACATTTTATTTCCACACTTACATCGCTCAAATAGAATCAAACAACTTCCGATGAGTCTAAGATAGGGAATAGCGGCTAAGCTCCATGACCTGCGAGCAGGTGTCGGTGCTAGCCTCCCTGGGGGACCTCAGAAATCATACCCGATACTAGACACGTGCGCACCCCTTCGGGCGGGGTCCGAACACACCCCGTGAAGCGCGCCTGCGGCCTGCTAAGCTGCGTAGCTTCTTGGGTCTGACCAAGAATAGGATTAAAATTTTGTATTCACGGTCCACCCTTGAGGTTACGATAGCCGGGGTCGTATGGGCATGGTGTTAGGAAGTTGCGCCATGCAGCTGCGTCACCGGTTATTACATATATACAGGAAAACGTACAATCTAATTTAATATTCTATTACAGACAATTAGACATTAAATTCTAGTACCTAAATTTTATTCTAATAATATTTACAAATCGTAATAGATTCTAGGTAGTGATACATTAATCTATTTATTTGCTTAAAATCTGTAATGTTTGTAAATGGCAAGACAAGCCATCAGCACAACTACGTCATATCCAATTTGCGTTTTCCTCAGTGTTTTCGTTTGAATGGTCAATAATCTTACTTATCTATATATAAGTTAAGAATCATTGCAATGTTCCCTGTAAGAATTACTCATTTGTAATAGATGTATGCATTAAAAATTCGTACTCACTTTCCGACACCACGTTGTTTTCCTTTAATAGGTTTTTGTATTATATAAATAGTAATGCTCCGCAAACGAATCTTGTCAAGTTTTTCTGCCCATAGCGTATCATGTCAAAATTTTCCCTAGGGTTTTGTCTTTCTTAGGCCAAGCCTAAGTCTGAACATAAATCAACTTATTGAGTGCCTAAGACTACTTTTAGCTTGGGCACTCAATAAAACTTGACATGATCACCCCAATCTGAATTATAGTATGGTCTTTTCTTTTTAGCATTCCAACGTGCCTTGAAGTCACACACGGCAGCAAAACTCGCGTCATGTCCAAAACTTGCGTCTACTGCAATAAAAGGTTGGATCACAAAGGTAAAGTTAACAAAGTTATTTTGTTTAATATATTATCTGGTCAGAAATAGCTAATTCCTCACTTTTAATAACTGTCCCTAATTTCAAGCTGTTGCGTAAAGAGTTGTTGCATTTTATCTGTTAGCATGTCCTGACTGTTTTTACAGCTCATTTTCAATACACTAAAAATGCACTTCTTGAAGGCGGCCTTCTGAATAACAGCATGTAAACAATCGTCTACAGTAAAACTAAAGGAAGAATCTTTAAATTTAGATTTGTTATTATTGTTAACAAAGTACAATGCTGAAAAACTCTCATTTGGAGTCCTACCGCCTACACCACTAGTGTAAGCTTGAACTAGTATAAGGTTACTTACAGCCCTATAAAAGTAATACAGTCATTGATTTCATGGTACATGCCCACGGTGCGAGGTCTCCTGCGGTCTTCATCCGGGTGCTCGGCGAAGATAGGCCATCGGCGTTCCAGGGGCATCAGCCTGTTTGCGGCGGCCGGGGAAGAGGGTAAGTTCGGGTGCGGCGCTTCCAGCCGCTATGCGTTTGCCACCAGGGGTGTGGGATCAGCCGAACTGTGCGATGGAGGGATAGGCACTTCACTGCGACGGAGGCCCGATGGTTCAAACGGATAATCTCTCTATAAGCATGCATGTATTCCCTGTTTTCAGAGTTGTTATTTTAGAAGTGTGGTATTGCTAAATATGTTGCGCAAGCGGGAGGGAGGGGGTCGCGGCCACGTTAAACATAAGGTGTTTGTTTTATTAACTTTCCTAACCAGAGAGAAATTGCACCATTACATTCTTTCTGTGCGTGTATGTAGTAAAAATCACACAAATTTAATTTTATAAGCATTTTAAATATCTATTAGAAGCTATGATTGATTTTACTATATCAACTGTTTGAATATAGAATAGAGCTGTATGTTTAGCGACACATAGGTTCGTCAATTTTTCAAAAATGAATTAAAGAAATGTGTCATTACCATTATTAATGTGGCTTCTCGATGATTTTATAACCAACAAATTTGTGCCAACTTCAGGTTAAATATGGGCATTCAAAACGTTGTTGGTGTTTACTGATAGACCGCTCAATGCTGTTTTTTAAATCGCCGACCGAGACAGTAAGTTCGATATATTGAACATTGGTATGGTTACAGTGATGACTTAACATTCAGGTTGAAATACATAAAATATCCAAAATGTAAGTGTATTTCCAAAATTAGGTCCATGTACAGTAAGAGGTTCGAGAGCAAAAGAACTGGGACTGTTCGCCAAATTCAGTGATTTTTCAAGGGAACAGGATGAAACTCTTTTCGGCTCTCCTGAAGTTACTCAAGTCGCTAAAAGGCTATAGGCAAATTTTGCAACGCACTTAGCTACTGCGACACTTATCCAACGCACAACACCATACCTATCGCCTAACTGAACGCTAAATGGAGGTAAGTCAACTTGGAGGTAGTGTTCGTGGCATAACTGCAAGTCACTTTCTTTTATTTTGTACTTATATTTTAGACTGTTGGCTAAATAAAGTACAGTTAAAGCACATCTTGCCCCTAGTCGCTCAAAATAGTTCCTTCACATTATTTCAACACTATCGTAGGAATTGCGAGTACGTACTGATGCTGAATGCCCACTGCTATCGTTCTAGGTCCAAATGACAGAAAGATATTACGACAGTTTTAAGCGAACGACCTCTACAGCATGCATAATAAACTAATTCAAAATTTTCGTTACGCGAACCGAATAGGCGCTATAGTGCTCTTGTACACATGACGGTGGCAACGGTGTTCGATTCCCGATTAGAGCCCTGAGGGTAGAGCCGTTTTGCGTACCCGTACCCGCTCGTGAGCCGGCACCCCGTACCCGTACCCGCCCGTACCCGTGAAACTTTGCCTTTACCCGCCCGCGGGTACCCGCGGGTACCCGGTATAATTGCATGAAGCCAACTACAAAATGTGATGAATTATTATGTAGTCTAAAACAACACGATAATTACACTGTGATTGCGAACCGTTATATGTTTGGTTCGTTCTTAAAATATGCTTTCGAAAAAGTTTACCGTTTAACAGAGAAACGCTTCCGTTTCGCCTTACATCTATCTATAATTGGACAAAAAACCAAATCTATTAGCTATAAAAGTATTACTGTTATTATTATTATTATTTTTATTATTATTTTATTATTATTTTTATTATTATTATTATTGTTATTTTTATTATTATTATTATGGCCCATGTCACCTTTAGGGGCTTCCCGTTTCCCAAGTTTCCCGTTTCCCACATTTTGCAGTTTCCTAATTTTCCCGTTTCCCAAGTTTCCCGTTTCCCACGTTTACAGTTTCCCACATTTTCCAGATTCCTAATTTCCCCGTTTCCCAAGTTTCCCGTTTCCCAAGCTTTCCAGTTTCCTAATTTTCACGTTTCCTGAGTTTCCCGTTTCCCAACTTTATGCAGTTTTCAAATACTTTCCCGTTTCCCGCGTTTTCCAGTTTCCCGACTTTCCCATTTCTCAAATTTGTAGTTTACGCATTTTCCAGTTTCCCGTTTCGTTTTTCACTTTTTCCAGGTTCCTAATTTTCCCGAGTTTCCCGTTTCCCAGGTTTATTCAGTTTCGAAACACAAATATAATGTGATCTATGGCTTATAAACTAGTCAATAATGACCATGCAGAAAATTTTTACATTTCAAATAAACATTTTCTAACGCAATAAAACAATTTATGTGTGTCTATTTATACAAGACCCACATATATATAAAATTTTTCCCGCGGGAAACGGGAAGCCCCTAAAGGTGACATTGGCCATTTTTGTTATTATTATTATTATTATTAGTCGAATTCGGACATTTCAGAAAGTTGTTTTATAGATAATTGTATATTTGTAAAATTTCACGGGTACCCGCGGGTACCCGTAAAATCACGATGGCTACCCGTACCCGCCCGTACCCGTAATGTGTTTACCCATACCCGCCCGTACCTGCGGGTATGCACGGGTACGGGTATACCCGCGGGTACGGGTACTACCCGCAGACCCCTATATCCCGATAGAACAGTATAACCAACGGTGCCCAACGTCCCCAGTACAACAGTATAGAGCTATCCAATGTTGCATGCCCCTCCCTCCCCAGTATCATTGTATAATCGATTCTAAAGTAATACAGTGAATCTGCATGGTGCCAGATGGTTGCGGCTGCACTTCTTGTACAATTTTGCAATATGCATCCTTTCTTATTACAGCCAACTCTTACTTAAATTGTTGTTTGATATGTGATCTAAAATATATATACTGTGCATTAGAAATTCTAAATTGAGTAGAAAGTGAAACATGCTAAGAAGCGGATAATCAGGGGATCTACCGGATGTCCTGCATAAAATCATTATTGTGAGAATGGATTATGAAACCTGTCATAATCAAGAATCATTTAGCCACTGCGAAGTGCTATTATACTGCCTAACCATCGCATTTCCTCTGCCTCACACTTCTGTTATGTCACCGCAGGTTTGTTACCTGTAGTGATTTCCTCAATCCTGGAGTTGATTGCGATTTTTACACTAAAAAAATTTTAATAGACGCCGTCTGGTCAAATTGCACTTCAAGGCGCACGGGTTTCTGACGTGAACCGAACATCAGATGATTCTGGCAGTGACGATATGACGACAAATACAGCTGATTCTATTGATACTTATTCTGTATCAATACAGCCAAACACTCAAGAAGCAACGTATATTGTTCTACCCAGTCGTGAAGAGAAGGTGAGATTTAGGTGCTACATGGGTATGTTAAGATTGTATTTCCTCTGGATGCCTAAACACATGCTGTTTTGATGGCCCAATAATTATTTCCATATGCAAATCTGTTTTCCCTCGCTTTCTAATCAGCTGGTAATTTATTGTCGCCTCATAGGTGATAACTATAGAGAAACTAGCGTTGGGTTTAAGTTACTATAATTTCAAAAATTCTGCGGCTAAAAATGCAACATTAAATCTGCCTTTCACATTTTGTGCTGTATGAAAAACATCGATACCTGTGTCAGGATATCAATTAACGCAGGGACATCCACAAACATCAACGTTGTTGTCACAAACTTAACGTATTAATGTGGTAATGTTCACAAACTTTAACTTTTGTGAGAGTAACATGGCCAAAATTGAGCGGAATATTTAGTTTGTTAGAAAATTTATTAGAATACTATAACATTAACAACTCATCCACTGTAAATTTGCAATTGTTTTCAACTCAATTCGAGCAGTTTTGTTATGAGACTAATGTTATCTATATATAAGCTAAAAATGCAACATGAAATTTGCCTTTCGCATTTTGTGCTGTATCAAATATATCGATAACTGTGTCAATATATCAATTAACGCAGGGACATCCCCAAACATTAACGTTGTAGTCAAAAACTTAACGTATTAATGTGGTAATGTTCATAAACTTTAACTTTTGTGAGAGTAACATAGCCAAAATTGAGCGGAATATTTAGTTTGTTAGAAAATTTATTAGAATACTATAACATTAACAACTCAATTCGAGCAGTTTTATTATGAGACTAATGTTATCTATATATAAGCTAAAATGAAAGCAAATAAAGGTCACGCTACAATACTTCTATATTGGAGCAGTTTTATCAAATACAGAAAGCGCTCGAGATAAACCACAAGCTGAAAATTTAGTCCGTCTCAGGCGACCCATGGAAATACACCCACGGTGTCTGACTCACGACCCACGGTGACCCACAAAAAAGACGGCCCGAGCAACATATGACCCACCAACCCATTTTCCATTCCTGAACAACACTATAGATTATAAACTAGTTTATTCCAACGGAGTTATGAAAATGATATAAATAGATATGCACTGTTGCGATGGATAGCGACAGCGCTTCGGCACGTAATCCAAATCTTGCACATCGTCCATGTCTTCTGCTGGAAAAGTTACCGTTAAGCCTTAAAACCTACCAAAAAGCCTTGTTTCATATATGTTCGAGAAAGAAATATCAAAATTTCAATATATACTTTACATTCACCGATTCTACATCTGCGCTTCACTTGTTCTGAAACTACTTGTAATGCAGAACTTTTCGTTTGGTGTATGTTTGCACACGCGTTATTAAGGAACCGAGCAATATATCCAATATAACTGAGTGGTCTGTATGCGTCAATATCATTTGTGCAAATCGGTTTCGATAGCACAAACTTGCGTTTATCGAACGTTGTGCGATGTACACATTAATTCTGGCATAACATATTTAAGAGGTGAACGTGTGATTATGTTCGGCGAAGTGTGTTTGACGTTCGCTCCGTTATGTATTTCCCAGCCAAGTATTATTAGCTGGTATGCAAAGCGATTTTTCTGTTATGAGAAATTTATAAATACACTCTATCATTTTGTGTCAAATACGTTCCCATACATTAGTTGCAGACTTATTTGCACGATGATATACGGAGCTAATTTATTCAATATAGCCGATATATAGTTTGAAACAAAAACGAATGTGTCCGTTTCTTAAGCATTACTTTGTGGCAAGATGAACGGAAATAAACACATTTTTGACATCTGGGATATATTGAAGCGTATAATGGCTACACTGTATTTCAAATGGCCAAATTTTCATCAATATTCAGTTTCCCGATATCATGAAATGTTTTGATTTAGGATCGTTGGCTCTATCATTTGAACTTGGCTTCAGCGGGTGGACAACATCCAGGCACAGCGTATGAAAAATTAGTGCAAAAATTGATGGAAGAAGATGGTGATCCAGGTAGATAATATAGACATATATAAGTACGGGTAACGATGCTAACTGCTATATAAGTGATAGAGTTGTGTTGTAATGCTAAGATGTTTGTCATCCTGTGTTATAAACCCTTTGCCGTATCGAAAACTCGAGATGCTTTTGTCGGTACTTTAAACGACTTGAAATTGACTGACACCAACAGCGTGCTTATGATTTCCATACCGGTATCAGCATGACCATGATGTGCTTGGTAGTTCTGGTTGCTCCATGCCCCTGCTAAATGTATCAGCAATGTAGTTTTTATTACCGCAATGATCCAACACCATGCGCGAAACTTTTTGGCACTGATAATACCATTCAGCGTGTGAGCAGAATTGACCACGACCAGCATATCTGATTTCTGGATGAACAGATATCTATGACCACCGAGTGCAAACAAAATTTCCGATAGGATGGATTTTCACAATTGCAGAAAACATATCTATCTACAAAACAATACCTGAGTATTTTTAATTAATAGCACAGCAAGCATATTTTGCCTGTTTATTTGCCGGCACAGTCGTACAGTGTTGCTTTGGAGCTTGAGAAACGCAAGTGACCAGTGGACACCTTTTAATCCTAAAACATAAATAATACATTCCGCTCTTTTGACGTGTATTACCGTAATAATAACAAAACACACATACATACAGTGAAAGTTTACAATACTCTAAAACCGGGCTAATTTGAATTCGAATGGAATGAGAGAGCGAAGCGATCGAGTGGAACGAGAGTTTTCAATTTTTGGCTCTGGAGGAGGGTTGAGGATGTCCTGTCTGTGTGTCTGTCGCACCTGGATCTCGATAACGGTTGGGCAGATTTTGATGCAATATAGCTCATTCGAACCGCAATGGTAGATTTAGGTGTAGGGACGGAGCCCGAAGGGAAAAGTAGGGAAAAGTTATGGGGCAAAATGACGTCATTTTGTCCCATTTTTCGGGCACCCCCTCCAGTTTTTGCGACTTTTCTCGATAAGTAAACGAGTTATCCGTAAACTAATAGGCCTATTCATGTAGCCTTACCAAGGCTTTCCAATGATATATAACAAGTTTTTCAACTACTTCCCATCTGGAGTCTATAAGCTTATAGTTGGTGTCAAATTTCATATTTGGTGAAAACTCGTGGGAAATGCACCTAAATGTGTGCTTATTGTTGGTTTTAGTGTCGGTTATTGGGTTTTCTGGGCCAACAAGCTGATCGCGAGTGTCAAAAATTTTGTGTGGCAAATATTTTTCACACTTCTGCTTCATACTTGGTATGAAAAATGAGATTTTTCTCAAGTGTCGGTTTGAATTCTTTAACGTTCTTTTCACGGTCAATTTAGGGTTTTATTGAATAATTAAATTGTTAGTTCATTGTTTTGTACTCGTTGTATCATGTTTTGTCTACTGCATATGTTGGCTATCAAAAGAGGCGGGCGTAACTATGACTCATCATTCACGGCTTATATAATGCTGCACCTGCGTACTGTGTGTAGGTTTTGTTTCTGTGTGCTTTCTACAACAGACTTCGGGGGATTGTTCTCACCACTCGAATTCTGGCTCGCAAGCGAGCTTCACTAGTAATAATCACTTTCTGTGATAAGAACAATCTGTCTTTGTATTACAAAATCCTTACAAACTCTGACACAAGCTCACTTTTGCGGGGCCACAGTCTGACTTATGGTCAAATAACATGTAAATTTAAACAACTGGCTATTTCTAGTCTTTCACACGAAATAACGGATAAATTTATATTCAAAGTGAACAAAGCAATCTAAGCTACCCATTCTTAACTCGTATCTCGACACCGAAGATAAAACGGAGCGAACGTAGTTCCATCTGGTAGTTGTTTTGTATAAGTATAAACACTTGTTACAGGCTTTGTGTTTGATGTTTACACCACACTAAAACCTCTGTAACTCTGAACCCACGAAAACCCTAAAATCTCGGCGACCCTAAACCCATCGAATACTACGGAAAACCCTTGAAGTATTCCTGCTGTCTCTAGATAACCAAACCATGGTATCCAACATACCCATTCATTCATACGCTGTTAGCAATACATATTTGCCGAGATGCTGGAGACAGAATATATTCTGGCAATCGGGTTCCTAAACCCTTTGAAACAGCTCACAAGGCATTGAATAGTCGTGCTAGACTTTTGATAACCAAACTACCGCATTCAGTGTACCCAAAAATCTATATATATAGACCATGCTGGATGCCCTGCACGCAATACATAACCAAACAAATAAAAACTCACACTTTCGAAATCGTGCTTGTCGACCGTAACACAATAAAACCGAAACTTTGGAACATCAATATTTCTGGCAAAAGGTCAATGAACCATAGTCAGGCCCACAGGGGCCCGTGCAGTGGTGGCACAAAAAGTGATGATCAGCAAATTTGTAGATCTCGACGAGCTGTTTCTGTATTTCATGTGGTCTCGGTTTTCCAATGCAAAGCCTGTGTCGCGAAATATGGGCTGTGAAGGACTGATACTCGTATGGGCAGATTTGTAAAGAATATTTAAAAGATGTTTTTTGCCATTATGACCCCGAAGATGTGGCCACAGCTGTTCACGTTCAACTTAAGGGCACATCCTCTTGATAAAAAATTTGTTGAAGTCGATCCACTTGATAATGAGTTCTGCGTGACAGAAAGAAGTAAAATATATATTTTCAAGATCTTTCTCCCTAGCTACGTCAGTGGAAACTCCGCTCTCTCCGTTTAAATTACTCGGTTCTTTAACGACATAGCCAAGGTAATTTGATTTTCAGATAGCAAGCTATGGACGAACAGCTTAATTTGTGATTGCGACCCAACAGTGCCGGAACCATTAACATCAATCAAAGACGAGGGACGCCGGAAAGATGCCATGAAACTATACAAAGTATGTACTGGAAAAAACACTTTGCGGTGTCCGTGTTCAAGTGGAGCTTTGATCACGAAAATTGCACATTTTATATTAACCTTTATTGTTGCTGTTTTAGAATAGGTAAGTACATACAAACATAAACTCGGTATGAATGCTACGGTTCCTTTCTCAGTTTTATGCATAGGCGTATCTAATGGAGGTCGATGGGGCGCTAGACTTCCGCCAGTCGTCGCCTTTCAACCAGCAATAGATATTTAGAGTTATGCTGTGGCTGCTGCAGAAGAATTTGTTCATTGTATTTGTTAAATTACCTAAGTAATCTCATGTAAAAGATATCAAAATTTAGGGTAAGTTTACAACAAATGCGTCTGAGTTCATGTTTCTTGGATACCGCCATATGCGCTACACACTCCGCTGCAGTTCGTTGGACAGCAGCACATGCGTCATCCTCTCCGTTACAGTTTGTTAAATCCAGCATATTCTTGGATCCGCCACTTTTATGCATATTTCAGATCACGTTTGCTGAATTGCCATGATTTGCTTTTAAAATGATTGCCGAGGACAGTCGAAAATATTATTCATTATTAATGAATAATTTTATTTTTATAGTAATATCTTGTTTATCTAGAAGCAGTATACAATTTAGCTTGATGCACATTTGTAGGCTATAATGCGTCGAATAAAAATTGCGAAAATCCGTCAACCTAGTGAAGAGTTATGAGTGCCACAAACAGATAAAAAAATTTTCTTCAATTGAACGTAATTATAGGAAACAGAGGTCACTGTGCCAGCCTAGTTTCTACCATTTTTCAAAGTGTATATTCCAAATTTTCAAGCACGTCGTTTTTAATTTTAACACATTACTTTGAAATTCCAGTGGAATATTTAGATTCTGAGAAAATATTTCTTTGCAATCTCACAGAAATGCGGTTCATGACTGCTTTACTGAAATATAAGAAAATTTTCTCTGATATTTTAAAGATACTTTTCTTAAAAACATTCAAAGAAATGATTTTGACTAACATGTTAGATTTCTCATGAATAATTAATATTTGATATTCGCAGCGTTTTGGCAAAGCTGTGTTTTGGGTATATAGTGATACCTGCTAACTACAAGATTTTTCGGGCCTTTTTCAAAACACTTCTATTCGGTTTGTTCAACTGATCGTAAGGTGCTTGTCTTGGGTTTGTGCAAATATCATATCTACAGGTAGGATGGTATAGCATATACATATAAGCATCGCCATTTGTTCCAACCCGGATAAAGTTGACTCGTCCTTCCATCCCTCCGGAGTCTCTAAATTGATTAGGATACGCGGGAAAATGACCAATTGCTACGACGCCACTAATGGTTCCAGTCGCCACACTCTAGACCTCGTACGTGCCAAAAAGTTGGGGAAGGAGGTAGAAGATCGACACCGCCGCTCTGTTTACAGGACACATTTTCATCTACATCGTAACTATACTTGAACAAAGAGTGTTGTTCAAGTATTCTGCGCATATTTTATAATTCATTATAACATTGCTGGATAAATTAATAAACTAATAACTGCTTTTAACGACTACTGGTAGATTATACTTACACCTGAGTTATTTTTGCGCCTTTATATAGACGAAACTGGTACTGTGACAAAATATAATGCTACATTAATAACGTTTTTATTTTACGTTTCTGTATCACGGGAAATGGCTGAAATGTTTGTGACCCTTTCATATTGAACCATCAGACTATAAAAAAATAATCCATAGTTTGGTACTAAAACACTTGCTACCGATTACTGTATGTATGCAAGCTGCAAGCCAAATAACAGAAGCGGTGAATGTTGGTTATGAACTGACTTAAGGAAATGCTAAACTGATATGATTATGAAATCGTGAAACATCCCGATTTTTCCTGGTTACGACATATATAGTTATAACGATTGAGTATACATTTTTACGAAAATAAACACGATAACGATACAATGTACCAACGAAAACGTCAATATCAACACATCAATACTACTGATTAGAACCGTCTAGGCGAAAGCATGACAAAATTAATAAAACGCAGACAATATTTTGGTGTGTTCAAATATGAACAACATATTCCAGTTTACTTCTGTATAGAGTATGCCAAATTGTAGGCAATCTAAGGTCCCGTTTTTACTAACGACCAAAACAAAATTGAAATTCCAATCAATATAACAAGTCATTGTGGGACCAAATTTTCGCACGAAAGCATAATAAATTTTTGTCACTGTAAAAAATCACGCCAGCGCCGCTGTCAGTATTCGCCTATCCGGTCATGATTGGTAGTCATTGTTGGTATAAATATCTGCATTAATGCCATAAGCAAGAAACAGGAAGATCTATCTTTACAACAAAAATTTACAACTATTGGTTTTTAATTTGGCACGTCTACGGTGTATATTATATACTTGGTTGAATTAGTATCTGTCGCATTCTGTTCATGATTCCTAGGTGTCGGTTACCGTACCTGCTACTTGAAAGAACATCAGGATGTGTCCGACTTTAGTTTAGGAACTAGAAGTGGGAAACCTACTTTTTTGTGGATTTGAAGTGTGGTTTTACCTATGGCAAACCCGAGGGTAAATATTATGTATATATTTCAGTCCTGTCACTTGTTCAGTACAGTCCCTCTGCAACAAGAAGCTGCTGATTATCACGTTGATCTCGCGCAAAATGCACTAGGACAAGTTACAAATTGTCCAGAATTACAGGACGAACTTATGTGCCAACTAATCAAATTGACGTCTTCCAATCAAGTTACTACACAGGTAATACATTTCAATCCATTTTTTACTGAGAAAGATTTTCTCACACCCTTGTCTGTCGTTTGCATCCTTTTTTACTGAGAAAGATTTTCTCGCGCCCTTGTCTGTCATTTGCATCCTTTTTCTTGTTCGAAGTTGCATTTGTGTCGATGGCTGTTTTTGGACCTGCCTACCCTGTTGCTTTCACCGTGTAAGACATCAACGATTTGTTCCGTTTCAAATCTGACAATGCAGGGTGTATAAATGGTCTAATTGAGATTGGTGTCCTGAAGCGAAGAAGGTGCTGCCGGCGATTATGCCAGTTGGGAGAGTGACAGGTAAGCTTCAAATGCAATATTTAACCCAAGCCTCACCCGGCTCCATCCAATATCGGAGTTTAAATAATTCGGAGTATTTTGACAGTTTTTTTTATTTTCTTTTTAAGTCAGTGGAGGCGGAGCTGATGATCGAAATTCAAAATTTTACATAATAAAAATGCATAGGCACCGCATTAATTGCAACAACTGAACATTGGTAATTATAGCTGAACAGCAATGCAAGTCGCAATAAGAAAGCATAAAAAATTATAAATATACGCGATGCGTTCTCACATCAATTACTGACGGCTGCCGAGTCGACCTACAGTGAGTGAGCGAACGAGCACAGCATAACACAGGGCCACCTTCAATAGGTCATCTCGGGAATCAGGGGCCATGCAGGGAAACGGAGGCCAGATTCGTGATCAGCGCGACAAATTACATAAGTGTATAAATTTTGGTGCAATTCTTTGGGGTGTCATTCTGCTTCACCTCAGCCGCGACTTGCATTGCTGTTCAGCTATAATTACCAATGTTCAGTTGTTGCAATTAATGCGGTGCCTATGCATTTTTATTATGTAAAATAGTGGAAATTTTGAAAGTTAACACGAATTCAAACATCTGATCGGTAGTGACGAGCAAACAAAAACCACGCCTGTTGTGGCTCCCGTCCCAACCGTTCACGCCACATGAATTCATGGCAAAGGGCAGGAATGACTTCACGGCAGCCAGGGTACCGGGTTTTGTTTTTCAATCTACTCCAGTACGCCTCGACTGAGTTGGTACACACTCCCGTGACTGGATCGACGAAATTGCGGGAGTGGTTGACCGTCTGATGAATGTATGGTGGATTAACCCCGGCCATAGCATTGATGCCACGATATGCCCGCCACTCATCGCTCCAGATGGTCGTATCGGAACGGACAAATCGCTGAATCAGTGGAAGCAGCATCTCTGGTGCCCACCAAGCTGATGTAGCCACACTTCGCTTGAGTGTCATAGATGCCAAAGACCCACTGGCACCGAACCATCCGACCCCGATCATATTTGCGCTTCGCGACCACACTTTCGTCGACTTGAACCACAACTCCAGGTCCTCCCAGTCGGAAGAGATCTGGTGAGTCGATCAGTACCTCGGAACAGATATCGCGCAGCTTCATATACCAATCGATGACAGTGCGTTTGGAAATCCCACTGATACTAGCGGCCACCGTTACTGTCATTACTGTACATTGTTGAACTCTGTATAGATCCATCGAGAAATTTGTGTTTTGCCCAGGGCTCAGTGGCGGGTCCCGATTGACATTGGAAAATTGATCATAGAAACAATTTGGGGTATTTTGGGGGGTAAAAACCGAGCCAGTTGGTCAACGAATGGCTGCTGTACCATATTTATTACCGGTTGACGGAGATGTAATTTTTGGGGCTCTTGAGTGACCTTTGTAATAATCGCTGCTAACGACTTATAAAAACGGCTAGGTTTTACTAATCGAATTTTCGTTTTAACAAATATATATAAGAGAATTTTCATTGGCGACATTAAAAATTCAGAGTGCTTTTGTTCTTGTCAACAACATGCTAAATAATATTGTAGCCTGTGTGGTCCCAGGGTATAGGTTTTACTCTCAGACCATGTTTATAAGCCTTCCCTTTAATTCCAATTGAGTCTTACAAACAAACGAGGAGAGTTTATTTTAACAAAATTACAATTAAAACATCACAATAAAATGGTGGCAGCGCCACTCAACAAGTTACAGCAATATCGAGGCTACTGAGGCCTCAAGACTACTGCTCAGTGTCTTAAATAGCCTAATTTCTGGAAATTTTGTGGAATCAAATTTATCAACAAAAATCCAATTTCAGCTCAGTTTTTGAAATGTTTTGATTTAGAATAAAATTTTCAGAATATACACCAGAAATCAATCCAATTTTAAATCAAATTTTACGCTCAAAACTCACAAGGCAAATCAAATTCACTCTCACATTCAACGATACATGCAATAATAAATGCAAAAGTACAGAGCAGTGCTAGACAATTTATAACCAAAATATCCAAGGCACAGCCATGTATTAAAAAGCATAAACAAACGATCTGGATTTCACAATACCTAAAGCCAAATTATAAATTTAAATTGCCACGCGCCACATGCTAAATTTAGCATTTGCAGATGTTAAAAATGTGTTAATTACATAGACAATATCACACACTTATACACATTTTTACACGACAGTTCACACCACAAATCAAACGTCTACGGTATGTACTAATTATTTCACAAACACGTAAAACAATCAATTACCTAACAAAAATAGTTCATTTTATTGTTTTAAATATGTTTTATCTACCCAAAAGAATACAATACAATTATTTCAAAAATCCCGGAATAATTTTCAATTTTGCTAAAAAGTTTAAAACAATTCTGAAGTGTAAAACGTAGAATCTTTGGGTGAATCGACCACACACTTATTGCGTGTGCCTCCAAATCTTTAACCCGTTAACTGCTCAATCTCTGGAAGCAACATCTCGCTACAATAATATGCAGTATATATAATATCACTAAAGCATAAAATGCTCCAATTCAACCAAAAACATATGTTACTAATGTATTTGAAGCAAGCAAATTTGTTATATTGGTTATACACATAGATTTGGCATTTTTAAGCTGCGTTCTCACGTCAAACTTTTTGCTCAAAATTTGAGCTCATTTGATCGAAATTTGACCAAATTTTGATCAAACTGAATGTCAGGAAAAAATATACCAAACAACTTTGTTTCAAAATTTAAGTTCAAATTTTAAGCTCAAACATTTACAGACTCTATTCCTTCGCCCTGATTGGCTAAAGTAATATGCTAGAAAAAATTTGAACAGTGTTTACACGTTCAAGTTCACCGAAAATGTAAAAAAATGTTTTCAAATTTGATCAAAATTTTTCAAATTTTGACGTCAACAATTTAGCAAAAAGTTTGACATGTGAACCCAGCTTATGACTGCGTACCAGTAGTTGTGCTTTCTGCTTTTGTCAAATAGTGCATTAAAACTAAAGCTTACGCTAAGTTGAAATCGAGCTCTCCCATATCGGCATATCGATATTTTAGGGCACTTATCGACGCAAAAGTGATGATCAGAATTTTTCTGAGACATTGGTTTACTCATTAGTTTACGATATAAAAATAACCAAGTTTTTCTGGTGTAGAGGCATAGTTATCATTGGGGCGGGTGCACATCTTATTTTTCTCTTGTGATTAAAACATTGAATTAGCTAAACTAATCGAATTGCACGATATAGCACCCTCCCAATATTTAATTCACGAGCAGAATTTTAATGTTAAAGTGTTGAATATATATAGTGGCAGGGTTTTGTCCTGAGCATTTTAAACTTCTACAGGTTTTCGCTTTAAATGTGTTAAACATAAATAGAGCAAAATGTACGAAATATGTAGAAACGGTGTAGAATGCTGCAAATTTTTCGAAAGAAGTAATCTGCAAATAATGACTAATTTGTATAACGTTTCGGTTATTTCATATTTTTACAGAAATATATGGTGTTATAGGCGTGGCAGCTACTGGCGCTATCCTTGCCCTTGTTCTTGCCAAACCAGTATTCAGTACTATGGCTCCTACGTAAACAGCTTGATCGCTGGTCTGTACGAAGGTATTTATTGACATTTACTGCTAACTATCTTTTCATTGTGTTTCCCATATGATAAATTCTTGATTGCGAGGATGTCCTGTAAATCTAAACAGAGAATGTCGCAATCCGTAAGTCTTATTGGCTAATACAGATAAAAGAATGGTTGCCTCGAATCTATTACGGAGGATAATGTTTAGAGCCTATCTACTACCGTTTGAGAAGAGTTGCGCCCATCCTATTTTTGGAAATGTTCTTCTCGGGCTATTTTTGCAACGGCGGTTTCATCACCGTCGCAACTGTAATAGGAACGCTGTATATCTATGCTGTTATAAAAGAACGTCATCAGTACATCATACTCTTTATCAACGAATGTATCAATGTGAACACTTGTAACGACTGGAATTTCGGCTTTTGGCGCCAAGAGTTCAAGTTGCAACAAGTTTAGAATTTACCACTATTTGTAGTAACACCTGTTGCTAGTTTTTATAATAACTGCAGAAGCGTCGTTTAATATTTCAAACTCACTCACCGTCAAAGTCAGCCTAGATTCAACCCATAGGTTAACCGGGCCATAAAGCTTTTAGTTATGAGCACATATAGACTGCAATGCGAATATATGTCATTCAAAACGTAGATAAAATCAATAAACGACATTAACTACAAAGGTTATAAACAGCTTACATCTGGAGGCGTTGCCAGAAACTTTCAGCTGCGGACACCCAGGCATTGTGGGGTCAGCTCAGCATAGTAATCTAACGAGCGCTCGTCAAAAAAGTTGTTCCGGTTGTAAACTGGCGGTGGAGCACTGGCGTCAAGCTGGGGCACGTGCTTCCAGCGCCCTTCCCCGTGGCGACGCCAATGCTTGCATTTATTGCAAGTGTCTCATAAAGTCAAACCGAATATTGAAGATAAACTGTACGCTTTCTAAAAGAATAATAATTATAACCGTTTCAAATCGAAAATGTGTGTAAATGACTTGCGAACCATATAAATAGAATTCCAGTTTAGGTCATTAATTAGAAGATGACTTAAAGTCGATATTCTATAAGAACTGTATTTAATGATTTTGCGCTTTGGGTTCTCATTAACCCTACTGTTTATGGCAAGCTTTTTATACATGAATCAGTAAACTAGATGCTTCGCACGAACCATTAGGTTCCTACAATTTTGGTGGTAATATGTTCAACCTAAAACCTTTGTATTGTGATCTGTGCTTCTATAGTTCTGCTCGTTAATATTTGTGAGCCTGCATAGTCTCGACTTTAGCATATAACTTCATGGTTTATCATTTCACATCAATAAAATAAAACAGACATAGCGAGGACTTAATCCTTTTCTTGATTCCACGTTGGTGCCATAATGATTTTTCATGTTAAGAGCATCATTTATTTACTTTAACTAAAAAACGACTCCAAATATAAAAATTTAGGTTGAACACACACCTTCTAGTCTGGTAGTACGGAAAGGTGTCAACCTCAATTTCGTGGTTAGCACCTGCAAAATCGTTACAAAATCATAACACCTTTGGAACAACGATTTAAATTACCCTTTATATCTTAGCCCATGCATCCTTCAACTTTGTTTGACCACTGAAAAAATCTTAAACAGTGCTGAAGCAGTTACTTAGTTTACTCAAAGGTTACGCAGCAGCAGCGGACCAATTTATGGCTCCTATTACCTAGGGTAAACTCAACAGCAAAAGCCATGTAATATGATTGGGAAATTGGATTAGTTTGGATTGGATTGGATCATAATTAGATTGGAACATTGGTCTTTTAAGTTTTAATGAGAGGCAACTGGTATTAAATTCTTTAGTGAATGTTTATATTATAAATCCGAAGATATATCTAGTACTCTACAATTAAGTAATTTAACAAGTAAAGATAAGTCATAGTGAACTCGTTTAAGAACTATAGTGGTTAGAGCAGAAAAGCTTGAACCAAATTGGCCCGACTGACTATTGAAATCAATGTAGCAATTAAATAATGTTAAAAATGCTTTAATGCATCAGTGTGAAGTACGAGACTGCAAGCGATTATGCGCACCTAGTATTGATATTACCAAGAGTGCATTAGGGAAGAGTATGACACTTCCCTGCACTCATATGTTGGCCCGTGTCTGATGACGTGAGCGTTTTCGGCCTGACCCCCCCCCCCCCCCCGAGTTTCTGGGGGGCGGGTAGTTCGGACCACCCAGTTTTTTTTGCGGGGGGTCGGTCCGACTTCCTGGGGATGTCGGTTTATAGGCAGCGACTGTATATTAATAACACACTTTTATTGTTGTCTAAGCATGACAGCAAGCACCTTTCGCTGATATGTAGTACTTTCAAATTTTGTCTTACATTGTGTATGTTGCAATGTGTTACGTAATTAATGACAGCTGTGAAGCAGGCCAATTTGCAACCTTTTGTCAGCGTGCTTTGGAACGGAGTCTCGAGAACGGACCACGACTAACTCGACTTTCTCGCATGGAAACAATGTCTTTGTTGACGCGAAAGCCCTACCAGCATTCAAAACCCCACAGCATCCCCGTACATTTGCCAAACGAAACGTATCAAGTAAGCGCGATCCCCTATTGTTCTGTGTAATCTCTCAGAGATATTAAGCAACTGTAGGCTGGGTATAAAAAAGAACAGCTTAGAGCGAGGGGTACGGGGGGCTAGCCCTCCCCCTCGACTTAAGCTTAAGCTTAGCACATGGCTCATATAGGGCCTTAGCTTGAGCTAAGACAAACGCTTAGGCTTAGTATATCGAGAACGGCATGGCACGCATCATAATTCGACCCCTAAACTTGACATTGGCCATCGATATTCAGTGCCTTAAAATTCACGGTGCAGACCTTCTTACTCTCGGGCACTATCTCTAGGAGTTTCTGAAGCATGTTTTTAAGCGGACAATACTGATGCATTACGCTTAAATTGTAAAGTCATAGGTGTCCACAGAGGCTGTAGGAGTTTTCTACTAAAGTTCACACCCCCCACCCCGACGCGAAAATTTTAGCGAGGATTGGCTGAAAGTAAGCTGAATAATCATGAGAATATTACCAAAATGCACGCACCTTATTTTGAATACCATATTATTTTACATGCGCTGTTGCAATTTTAAGAGGTTTCATGGAAATGACATGTATTCCGATTGTAATTTGTTTCATTATTAAGCCATTATTAGTTGCCAATTTAGTGATAACATGAATCTGTGTTCACATAAACCTAGCAGATTACGCACTGTTACCAATCAGTGTTAAAATGGCATTTTAGAGGTTCTGATCGCACAGAATCCGTAGATTTAACAGAAAATTCTTCAGATATGGTATAAGCACGGATAATTCAGACCCTTGGAATTTCACTGTATTGGAACTAATATGAAAGAATCTGCCATCATGGTTGTGCGAAGGTTTCCGAATAGTAATATTGTTTACAGAGTCAATAGAAAACTGTATCTCGTTTCTAGAAACTATTATCTAAATTTAAGCTAGTTGGTTTTGATGGCTCTTCGACTGTTTCCGAATGCCTGGAAATGTTGTGCTGTGCCACAGGATTAACCAGTTCACTCGATGGCGGGTGGATGCTTTACCATGATGACGCTCAAATTCAAAGCCTTGACCACCGTATTGATACAAAATTAAAGGTTAACGCTACCCGTGCTTGTGTATATTACTGTGTACTTTAAGTATTTAACTTTTCGGTGCTAGATTAAATTTGTGAGTAATGCTATTTTATAGTTATATCATAACAACAATATGTATATCGGCTTGATAATTTGTGATTTATTGCAATTCTCAATGACCGCAATCCACTGATATATTTAGTTAAGATCCGTCAGTTGAGTTTACGACTTGCAGAAGTTCATTTTTCAGAGAGAATTATACCCTTGCGCTTACGGTTCAAAACCAGAACATAAAATATTATTTTTTGTTTATTTATTTTTAGTTATTACTTTTTATTTATCCAGTATGGCATACAGATACTCCGAATACATTATCATTGAATTTTGTCAATGATTGTTTTCATCTGCCATTCGAAACTTTCCGTATTTCCCGTTAAGATGCTCAAAAACGCCAGCAAAACGAGTGAGTCCACTTTAGGACGTTCACCATGGTATTTCTCTTGTAAAAATCGAAAACAAATTCGCGCAAAAACTAGTTTTCGCAATTCCGCCATTGTGGTTCGCACTTCGGGCAAGCAAATACACTTTTAATATTACTATAATGATTTCTCTTACGTGTATGAACAGAATTACTACACGCAGATTTGCCGATACCGTGCATCTTGTGCGCGCACATCAAAATCCTGGAATACATGATTTGTGTTTATGGTCTAATTTTTTCTATTAGTAATCTTCTCAAAATCCATTTATTTCGCACATTTGAGACCACGTTCAGTGTCTTGATTCAATCAAATGTTCACAAACCAGAAACTCGACTATGAAACCGCTGTATCCTAATTCGTAATCTAGTTACCGCGAACCGTGCCTGCGTGCTTCTGAACTGAAAACCGTGATCGCGCTCATAAGGGTGGATTGCAAGTTGTTTGCGGCCATCTGTGGTATGACTGTTAACAACATTACTAACCAGTCAAAATAACCAGGAGTTCGCACGTAAAGTAGAACCATGAAAAAATGTAGGAGCATTATTAGGCTTGCAGACGGGACGTATTGCGATACGCATGTATACGTGCGATAAAACAAAAATTGTTAAAATATGTCATTTTAAGCTATATGAGCAATTATATCTGTTTTAACATGCCAGAGAAACAGCAATGGTTAGTTGCGAGGATAAATCCCAGCAAAAAAATTGGCAACCTGGGATTAAAACCTCTCGGTATAAATATCCTATGCGCAAAATCCCAAGTGAAATGTCGTCAATTTTTGTTTGTTATCCTTCTAATAATACACTATCTTCCGATATTGTGCCATTTATACGTATAACTCAGTTATATTTTACACTATCTCTTTTACCACGACAAGAATTTCAAGTAATATGCAGGTAGGAAAATGAAATCTCGAATCGCCGTTTCGCATCCTTCCGAACTTCTGAGGGAATCGGCTCCAATGAAACATCGAAAAATAAATTCCGTTGTCGTTTTTAGAGAAGTGACTTAAACACTACGTGGCTTACAAACCATCATTTCTTAACCTCTGTACTCAAATTTATATTCATGTTTAGCTGTGTGACGTGATACACGACTGGGAATCAAAGCTGTTGGAAAATAAATCCGGAAAATTTCCCAGTAATCGGGTGATCAGATTGTCGCTTCAGAAGAGGTAAGGTTGTTAATTTCTGCTCAATTTATTGTTTCCGAATTTAAGAATGCTTTTACAATTTGTAACCACATATTTGACGTCTGACCCGCCGAGTAGTACAGCGTACAAGCAGTTGTGCGCCAAGTACTCTCCCGCTATTATAGTGCTAATATTTCTGCTGCTATATTTGTAATATTGAATCAAATCCACTGAGCATTAAGTGTTAATTCTGTAAAAAGACACTACGTTGCCATAGCTGATCCTAACCCTTTAGATATCCGAAGTTATAAGTTTTTATAAATTATAATTCAGTATGAGCCTTAAAAGCTATGACGGAAGCAAAATGGTTTTAAAATTTCGAATTCATGAGTTCTGTATGACAACAGTGTTATTATGTAAATGTGCAATTATAGATTTAAACAGAATGTATGTATGCAGGTGACAACCTTGACAAAAATTCGGCGTGTTTCCGAATTTACAAGCTAGTCTTTGATCATATTTAAAAACAAGTTTATTTCTTAGTTTCTAACCAATAATTCAACCTCATCGCGAATGCTAGGATTTTTTGCATGTTTTTGACATTCGTAGTATTACCTGGAAGCAGAAATAGTTTCAATGCAACATATTAAAACCTTTAGCACCATAGCGGCATACAGTTGTACTAGGATCAATACTGGCCTTAAGCAACCCCAGCTGCACCGCCATTCCCAAACTATGGTACCTGCACGACCCCGGCTTTCCCGGCTCCCCAGTGAATCGCTGGCCGATCTATTGCAACCGGTTAGCGGGTTTACCATGGTGTTCAACCTAGCCCCTATATTGGCCCACGTTTCTAGTGGTACGGAGGTATCCCGAGAGAGGACTATCCGTAAGCCTGCTCAGCGGTAATAAGCCTGACCCGCCTTTCCCTCACTTCCTGCAAGATCTCGAGTTGTTTAAATCCGCCTTTTCTCCTATGGGTCTATACGTAGGCATACTCTTGGTTGTCCCCGATTGTCCTAACCAGCGTCCTACCACGAAAAGGGCAACGCTTAGGAATCCCAGAGCCACTTGCTTTGCCCGGGTCCATTTTTCTGTTTGGGGCATGGAACATGAAAACCCGATGTAGTCTCCAACGACATGAACCACTCAGGTGTCCTTCCTGGATAGCCTTCTTTACCCGATAATTCGCCGCCTCAATTTGATTTATTCGCCTGCTGCTGGTGGACTGATTTCTTTCTATTCCTGTTTGAGTCTATCCTGAAAGTTGTTTTGTCCAGCTCTGGTACACTTACTTATCGCTGAACATCAAGTAAATCACATCCGCGATTTACTGATTCATTAATAAACAAATTCAAACAAAATATTTAAACGAACTTCGATTATGTCAATGATCACGAGTACGTACCGCGCAGGGCACTCTAAATAATGGTATATTCCGTCATGTTATTTTCGACTATAATGCCCGATATCCCGTACTTCAAAAGTACCCGACACAGTACTACTAAGAGGCCATGCGAAATCCAATCCCCTTTCTGCTTATATCTTACTTTCGTGATTCATGATGTAGTAAATGATGATCACCGAGACGGAACAGGGAGTGAAAAGGATTCGTAATCCGAAGGCTAATGCTACGTCTCCTGAACACAGGACGACGTTATTTGTCTATATAGTCTCCGATGTTAAGAGAGAAAAGTCCGACGAGGACCCATACCGTAGCCACACGGCTTTAGAACCCACGTCTTAATTTTGTAGATGACTTGGAAGTCGTGCTGTCTCGAAGATCTCACGATGGCAGAGACTCGATTACATGAGAGCGCTCTCCGTGATCCGTCTAAGTAACTGAATCGCTCGGGTCGCATCTGACTTGATCTCTTTCGTTTGTTGTTTCCTTGGCCTCACTTTCATATCACAGTTGGAATCGCTTGCATTTTCACCTCGGTAACAGGTCATTTGCACAACCCAAAGCCTGCGTGGTACTCCCATCCAACTCCTTAATTAGTTGTCTGTAAAATCAGCATTTTGTCATGAGTGAATATCAAAATGCCGTTCCCGCTGACGCTTGATGAGGAAGCTGGGGAGGTGATAACAGGAGTGGGGTCTTGTCATGTCGCCCTGCATCTGGGACGGCCCGTGTCTGCACAACAGAGGTTAGTTACTGTCCAAGATAGGACGAGTCGCCTACCGCAGCTTAAGAGCTCTCGACGAGGATTCTGAAGACGGGACTTCCTTAGCAGATAGAAAATCTCACGAGAGCATGTTTCGAATTTTAGTGGGCGCTTCAACTGAGGCGTTATTTTAGGGTTTTAGGATATGTTCTCTTGAGCTTGGGTTGCAAATGACCTCGTTCGCTCCTATCGTTTCTACTTTGCGATTCTCTAAAAATGACATCTTGTACGACCTGGAACCACTCGTGTATCGTCAGCCTACAACGAACTCAACAATCTCCCTCTGACAACGGCCTACCATACGGGGACTTATGATCTCCCAGTGGATCTGGCAAGGCAATGACGAGAAAGGAGGGCTGTTCGTGGTTTCACAGCGTGGACAGCAACGATCTTGCGACGCCGCCGGCCCCTGTACTGGCAAGCCCGTCCGAACCACGGAGCCCTGAATGTATTGTTAAAAATGAACGGGGTTCTACCGTAGCTGTAAGGCTTGGAAGTGCCGGTTCACACTTTCAAGCGGATATCTTTGAGATAGCTAAGAAGCTCATAACGGCAACACTCGGATTTTTTCGGGTGAGTCCACTGGTTATTTTTATATTTACTTAAACTGCTGGCTGTGATCGCGACTGCCTCCAAATCGACTTATTCATTTCAGTAAACTTTACCGTTTACCGTATCCCATGTCCCTGTGAACCTTCCCCTTCTTCTTTCTTTCCTGCGCTTTCCCGAAAAACCTAATCACATCACCTATCAAGTATAACATCTACCCACTGAGCAATGATGACACAATTTGTACCCAATGAGTAGGACAACTAATCGAGTTTGGGGCGGCACCTTTTAGGCGTGAAATTGCATTAACCTTGCTCTTTTTCGAGCGCATACACTTATGGGCGCGCGAAATATCTTTCAGCCGCTCCAGCACCCGAAATGGTGGCGCCTGCGATAGAATTTTAAAACCGAGACACCAGGAGGGACTTTCCCGCATGCTACGCGAGGAAAGTCCTCCTGGGTAAATCAAAAGCCGAAAGCGAAAAGAAACCCAAAGCGTAAAACAAAGTGAAAGCAAGCGGACAAAACAGTAAGCAATAGCAACAACGGCCAAACACAAAACCGCAAGTGTAAAGTTCTCGACTGGCTCCAACGCTGCATCGGACTTAGCTCTTGCATACACGCTGTTTACCCCACGCTCGGGTATTCTTATCCCACTGATGTACTAAATCTGGTGAGAACTAAAAGAAAAGTAAATTTTAAATTTTTAAACCAAAATCATATGTATACACAAATATAACACACAGCACCCAAACCTGTACATAAAGCGACAAGCCGCGCTACAAACCCTGCAAACAACAACCGCCGTCAATAACATTGCAGACGAGAGAAGTTGGCTGTGGGCAGTGGCCGAAGCTTGTCAACAGGCTGGAAAAACAACCTAAACATTGCGCTGGTCGGCGCGAGGCTTTTATAGAAGAGAAATATATAAGCGCTGTAGGCGCTGGAACAAATTTTAAGCTTTTTGTGGGTTATCTTTAACTTGATGTGAACAGAAAATAGTAGGTAGCCGGGGGCGCGATGAGGCTCATGCCCTGGCAGGCCCTCTACTAGCGGAACTTCTTATTTGGTAGTAGCCTTTAATAGGTAACCTGCTAGAGGCCGTTTTATGTGCCAAACGCAGAAAATTGTGGTACCCCGAATGAGTTATGAGGATCCTGCGTGGACCGATGGAGATTGGCGGCCCCGGGTTTCGGTGGAATAGGTAGTGTAGAGCCATGTGGCAGTGTGGAGTTCAAAAATCGTGGATTTTGGATATCTAGGGTATAATTTGGTGGTTAGAGAAATCAGTGTTTAACCGCCTAAATGGGGTCCCTAAGCACTTATAGCTAAGGGTTTGGTGCATCCGAATGTCCGATTTGGAAACCTTGAGGAGCCCCAATATCCCGGTAAAACCTGAAATGTTTGGGTTTTAGATCGCCCTTTCTCAGAGTACTATTTGCTGCGAATTTAGCAACTTTTGCTCTCTTCCCGAAACCCACGTTCCTAGCAACTATTACCTATACATGCGCACACGCTTCTCCTAGACAAATACATGCATCTATTTATTACTAACGTGACACATGCGTGCCAGCACCACTCGCTCCGACGTCTAAATTGTGTCTGAATATCCAAATCCCGATTTTATGACAATTTTTACCGATGTCCTGGTCCCGTCCTGACACGCATTACATATTATGCCACTCAATATAGCATAGTACGATAGCATTGACAAGTGTGCGCAGCGGGATCAGACTTAGAACATCGAAATTGCATAGGCAAAAAGTACAACTGTAAAATTTTCTGACCACCGTCCCCGGCTCATCAGGGTGCACACCCGTTTCCGTGACAAAACAATGTTATAAATCGTAATATTATTACACGCGTAACAATTTTAGGATCGACCGGATACTTTCGATATTGCTTTGGGTTTAATTAGTTTTCCAATGTTATGCAAAAAGCAAGCCCGCGCATAAAGGGCGGGTGGAACGTGATTACCAATGATCAGTACACCAAAATAATATAGTGTTTATTCATAACAAATGTAAATCGCCAATCTTGCGATCACACTCCACCATTATCCGACCGTCCATCAGAATCGAATTTGTCCCCTTGGAATCCAAATTTTAGATGTCCCCTAGCATTTCCGAAATATCGTGCTGTTACGAACTTAAGTATCTTGGCTGACAAATAAATTTATTTGCAAATTATAGTTCAGTTTAGCATGCATGACCGCAAAAAACTCCAAAGTTATAAACGAACAGTAGCGGTTACAATATACGAAGACCATCGATACAGCTCGAAATAATTGTGCTACAAAATTTTATACTTAATAACTGGCAAACCCAACGACTGTTTACTGCTCTAAAATTATTATCAACGTTTTAACGCATATACATTCGCCTAGATAACAAGCACTCAAAGTAAGACTCATTACCAGTAAAGATCTCTTATAATATCTACGTTGGGTATATATGACTTATTGTATGGATGGAGACTGCTTAGAGGTGTTGATAATTCAAAGGGTCCTGTTTTAGAGCTTGCGGTAACGTTACATTACATTGCTACTTATATATATAAATCTGTAACGTTGTGATGATTGAGCTATGCAAAAGCCACGTATGATTTCACCTTAAGAACATATTGGCGAGTGAATCAAAGCTGATTGATTATCCATTTCAAACCAACATACGAATTTGAAGTTTTCTTCGAAAATTCCTTCTAACATGCACAAAAGATATTTCAGATATTTCTTTCGTACTCATGTCAAGTCAGAAACTGAGCGCGACAAAATCTTTCAGTGTTACCAGTTGTCGCAGGCCGTTCGTGACGGTAAATTTCCGACAAATTCAACTTTAGCTGTTGAACTATGCAGCATTCTTGCGCAGGTAAATTCTTCAACGTGGGTCGTTTTATGCTTATGCGATTTGAAATATCTGTCTAATTGATTGTGTCAATTGCTTACTCTGGGTCACTTTAGCGCAAAAATAATAATGAAACAAATAAAACATTTAGAGATGTAAACCCGAGATCTTCCATTTGATCGCGATGTCACATGTGATGAAATATATAGTGCCCTGTCGACATAAAGTGATCTTGCTAATGGAAAATTCAGAGCCGGCATTAGGGTTGTGAGTGCCCCACCAAAATCTTTGTGAGGGGGCCCTGCGACATGTTTTGTTGCTTATTTTTCTATATCGAATTATATCCCAATAGCAAACTTACTGACAGTTGGATTGCTGTATGTATGCACTACCACAGTGATCCCTTTATATCAATTTACATAAGTTGCTTTAAAACCATTCTAGGTCCATGTGTTGCAATGATTGTGACAGCACCGTATGCACTATATGAAAAAGTTTAGGTTTCATCCTCTTCTAGTCTATATCAAAATCTTTCGTTATATTGTAGAAATAAATGTGATTGGGTCATAAAATGAAAAATAAATTTTAAATAAATAAGATAAATAAAATTTATGTGATAGGCCATAATCATAAATTCCAGTAACGCATAATAGTTACTGAAGTAACACTAACACATACTGGAAGACACCGTGGAGTCGTAGAAAGCATAATTCGGATTTATACTTCATAAATAACAAATAATTACACGGGATGGTTAGACGATATTACTGCCGACCGAAGCATGAGGGGAAAGCAACTTACTGACGCTCATCTCTAATGCCAGAAAAATTGTGTGTGAATAATATCACTGTTTCATACGATTTTGTGTGGGCCCCCTAGGTATGAGGGACTACCAACTGAACAGGCATGGGATGCTTGCGCCGGCCCTCAACGTTTTCGTCATATTGTGATCACTCGTTATTTTCGCCCTTTGGCAAACAAACATATTGCAAAACAAAGCCAACGTAATAGCACAACCTTAAGTTTGTAAGAGTAAATAGAACGTTATTTACCCAGTTATATTATCTTAGTGGAGAATGCTTTTTATTTGTAAACGTTTTAAGCAATGTGCTCCATATTACAACACAAACTTCATTATATCTCCGTGCACACATTGAAGGACATAACTAAAAACGCAGTTTCTTACCAGGACCTCTCTGGAGCACAATTCTTAAATTTTTGGCATACAGCAGTCTTCAAAACTCACTCAGCAGCTGAGGGAAAACCGGCCAACATTAAAGCAGCAGGTATTGATCATATTGTGTCTCTATTCTTTTCAGGTTCTCTACTTGATTAAGAGTGTGTGACAAATAAAAAGTTTGATAAATTTAGCTGCGAAACCCTGCCCGTTAGTATCTAAATTTGGGATAGTGCGTCAAAAGTTGTTCTCAACTTGAAAAATTCAGCTACTCCAGCGCTTTACACTAGTGCACTCTGAATTGTATCTGCCGGCTGATACTAAAGACTGGAATCATTCAAGATTTTGCCATTAAATTGTTTTTCTATGTATAATTTCAGTACAAACCACTGCAAAATACCGAATCCGGTAGACATATCGCACTCGCGAACGGTATTAAGTCAAATACAAGATAGCTGATAATTCACATAACATTGGAAGGCCGTAATTATGGGAAAATTACATTAAGTTATGAGATATGTAAATTTATTACGTGCAGAACTTCCTCATATATTAGTTTTAAACAGCATTATACTGTTTTGACGCTGTTATTTTCTATGTTTAGAAGCAATGCTAACTTGAGCAAAATTAAGGTGAATTGATGTTTACAAAAGAAATAACTGGTTAAATGTTTCAGATGCACTTCGGTAATTGTAAAGATTGTGCAAAAGATCAAGTCAAATGCGTTATACACAAATTCTATCCAACTGGACATGAGTCAGGCATTGGTGGCAGTGAACAGCTCAGGTAAAAATACCACAATAGAAATAGATACGTAGATTGAAGAATTTAGAATATATTAAACTGTTTAATACTCATTAAATTCTGTTCCTCATTTCTGAAACAAAATATGTATTTGTTAACGGAATTGTTTTACAGCGGAAATCGCCAAGCAATTATTAATAGGGCGCCTTTATTCCTGATCGAGGGTTCTTCCAAATATGTGATCAACTTCTGAGTTTGAAGGTGTCGCTCCATATCTTGAATCAAAGAATTATAGCGTGGTACTTCTACATTTACTGTAGCATTGTTTAATATTAAGTCATTTGTAAGTGGTTTATTTTTACTGCTTTTAGCAGTTTTTAATCTTCTATACTTTGAAAGAATAATTTTTAGACCATTTTGAAAGGCTGCAACAATATAGGAACAGGCTCCGTAAAAATATCAATTTTAATATGTTTTGTTATAGTTATAAAATTCATGCTTTCAATTTAATTTATAATTTCACCGAGGGTAAGGTGGGGAGGGAGATCGTCAGGAGACGACAAATTTTCGCATGGAACTAAAATTTGCTTCTAATTTTTGCAAATTTTTTCTCGATTTCTGTCAATTATCCCACAAATTTTGCCAATTTTCTACGGATTTCCAACCATTTCTCCCAATTTTTGCCAATTTTCAATCTTTTTTTCCGATTTTCGCCTAAATATTTTGCGCGAACATTGTTGTGGGTGGTGCGGAGCCTCTGGGGCATCAGGCTGCTTCCCAGTTATATCGGCGTCGCCCCGGGAGGGGCAGTTCAAGCTTCAAGGATTTAGGCCTCCTCGCAATATGAGCATGTATGATCAGCAGCTATGCCGGCGTTGGAAGCGTCTACAGTTCTGTTTTTCGTATCATTAGGAACCAAGCATACTTTAATTTGACGCAATTTTGCCAACTATTATTAAAGGAACGGCCAAAATCAATCTGACGGTGTACACAACCATGCAGGTTGTGCTATCCCCGCTTTACTAAGCCTAAGCCATATCCTAAGCTAAAGTACTTATATCTGTAAGCCTTCTGATAATCCTAAAGCCAGTTCGCTGCTACCGTCCTCACCGGAAGCTCCGCATTAAGCTCTCCTTTTTAAGTATATAGCGTTACATCTCAGCTTGACTTAGGTGGCGATTATACTATTAGGTGGGAAACTAAACATAAAATCAAGCTGAAATACCTGAAAAATATTATACGTGAGTCCACTTTACGTGTGTAGACCAAGGTTGTTCTTTTATCAAAATCACGAATTGATGCGCGCAGAAATTCGCGTTCACATTTTTGTCATTGGTATTTGCACTTTTGTGAACGTGAACATGAGGTCTGTGATGTATGAATGGAATTTGCGTTCGCACAAATTTGTCAATTTCGCATGTTTGTCCACGTTCATCAAATGACGTTCTGAATACACACAGCAATGTTCGCGGTTCACTTGTGTATTATACGAGAAAAAACGCGTTTTGGTAATCGCGTTTTCACTTGTACGTGGTTAGAAAAATGCGATACTAACTCGCAATATAGTGACCGCGAACAGCGCCTACTGCGCGTTACTGCGTCACGTATCGTGCACGTTACTGCGTAGCAAGTCGTGCACGCGTACATAAGAAAAAAATCGTGATTTGTTCGCGTCCATTGCTTTTAATGAACTGATGTGAACTGACCTGTGAAAAGATCAACCCAGGTGTTCAGACCTAAAGTGAATACGTACATTAGTGCAACTATGTTGCACCAACAATGTTCTCGCAAGTATTCAAGTGCGAAATATATGGTAAACTTCAGTTTCTGATCATGATTTTTTGTAATCCTTGTCTTCATGGCCACTACTCAGAAATCTTTTTCATACTCAAAATTTATTGACCTCCAAAAATTCAATATTAAGACTACTGCCACATTTGGTCCAATCGAAAACATGTAATATTTTGTGAAACTTATACGAATTAATAAGAAAAATTCGCCAACTAACATTATTATTATAATCTAAATACATAGAAATCATAGCTGATTTTCTACTTTTGCAGAAAATTTAGCGTTACTTCACTCTCACGGTTTCCAGAAAAACTTTACCTTCTCTAAAAAGTAAAATACTGAAAAACTGACCAGTTAGCCTTTGTAAGTACGCATTGTTTTGCTACGCTTGTTTGCTACGTAACTCGTACATTTTAATATATATAGTACTAATCTTGGTTATATGGCTGCTAAGAAACCTGTATGCTGCACTGAGACCGTTGGGTTTAGCGCCATTGCATTTAGTTATTTGTTATACTAACATGGAATCACGAATAATAATTAAATATCGATAAACGAAACTAATAACTAAGAAACTCAATTAATAGATAACAATCATTCGTAGCTGAACCCTAAACAAATCGGAAGATTCTTTGCAATAATACAGACAATAGCAACAAAATTTGGTCAATTCTGGTCCAAAAAATTTTTCACCCCTTATTTTGTAGTTATCTATAAATATTTGGATAAAATCAACACTATCCGCTGGTTCCAAAGTCGACACATGCGATGGTAAAAACACGACCCAAATCGAACGAAGTATTTTATTCGAAAGGCATAAATTGTAAGAACGAAATATAGTCGAATCTTGCGTCGACATCATTGCTTTCTGCAATATATGCCGTAGTCTAGCCGGCGTTAGGAAAATATCGATGGTATGCCGGAATTTTTAAACAATAATTTTTGAGAAGCGATGCTCGTTCGCCTACATGCAACAGAAGCTTTTTGATCACGATATTTTAGTTAAATTTCTACCTGTTTTTATAAAATCTGATTTAGTCGAAGCGTATAAAAGTTGTGCTGAATGTTTTACGATGTGGCAATTAAAGCAGTCTCATCTTCTACACCGAACATTATTTTGTGAATGTTTGCAGGTTGCTATTCGACTGTGCAGAGTGGTTTAAAACAGTTTTATTGACGTTCAGTGCTGTGGCAAGAAAGGAATTTGTCCTTCCGGGTCACGTATAGGGCACATCTGTTATTACTATCTCTCTACTGATTAGGGTTCGGGCTAGTTTAGACTACTGTCTCCTCTGGTCTGCCGCATCGCCAATACCAGTTTGAACACTGTTGCTACTGGTACTAACGTAGTTCAACCAACTACACATTCAGCCAACTACCGGATGGTATACTGGCAACCACTACTCGAAAGTAGTTTAATTTCGAGGCGTGGCATATAGTAAACAACATTAACAACCATTCGTGGGACACCCTTAACATATAATCGTGACGGACGTCCCCTATCACCGCCTCTCTTAAACAAACCTTACATTTTTGCAGTTACATATTTTCAGTTTGATTCATGCTGCTACGACTACTAGTTTAGACTCGGTAATCACTGGTCATATTACTAGTTCGGCCTCTGCCTTACTGGTTAAGTTCTTTGGTCAACTGCTCGTTTAGACTCAGCCTTTACTTGCATTAGAAATACAAAGTTCATGGAAACCCAATTGCCAAACTATACTCCGTGAGGCACCCGCTACATGTTCACCCGTCCGTGCCGGCGACATAGCCGCTGTTGTAACAAAACTTCGGTTTAGCGCTCTAAGCGAGCAACAGAATGATCTCTATTTACCACAAAATTTAGCAACTTTGGATGTTTTCATTTTCTAGTTCAGGAATACGAGGGGCCATACCTACTTTTTGGCAAATTAATGTTTAGTATTTACCTGGGGTAAATCCAAGGATAAAGTTAATAAGTATATACTAAAAACTAGTATATAAGCACCTACTACGTCTAAAATCAACATCTTGCTTATAACCAGTAAATGGTATGTTAGTAAGCTGCAGCTTGCCATTTGAAATCAAAACCAGCATATGAAATACGCCTGTAGCGTTAATAAAAATTCGTCTTGCTTGTCGCTGCATGTGCTCATTTCAATAAAGTACTAGTTTGGCTAACTCGACAAGAAAAATACGTAGAGAATAGGTAAGGCCATATTTGAAAATAGACCTAATTTTTATATAGAGTAAGGAAATAACCCGTTCGCTAAAGTATTTGTTTTGGAATATCCGCCTTATAGCTAGCGCTGTATGCAGTATGACCTTTTTGATTTTTCCATGATTGCTGCAGCATAGACGCATAACGATTTAGTTATATATTTACTCTACCACTTGTTTTATGATGTCAACTTTATGATTTTACACAATTTATACAGCTATCATTTATACCGTGGGTGTGCGAGATCTGTCAGCGGGCGTGGCTTAGGGTAGGGGAAGTATACGGTGCCGTCGAGAGGAAATTTTCGAAATTTTTAAATTTTACGATTTTATACGAGTCCCCAATTTTGCTAAAATATCCTCAAATGTCAGTTGTTTGCTAATTTCCTCTATTAGTTTTGATAAAATTTAGTCAATTTGAGCCAATTTTTTTATAATATTTTACAAAAATTTTTGGCTGATTATCCAAAAGTTTTGTGCGATCTGCTGCGGCGAGGCAAACTGAGATTTCAGGGAGGCAAATTTGTCTTGACAGGGGCTATGCGAGGCTTCGTGAGGGGTTGCCGTAAAATTTATACGTTAAGCTATCATATTGTGTGACTGTTCATACGTAATTAGAATAGCTCGCTCCCGAATATATTTCTACTGCATGCCTAACTGAAATCGGGTCAACATATAGCCCCGACTCAATACTATATTTTGAAACAGATGTAGTTGCATTGTGAGGACATTTTGTACCGCAACAATAAAATGATTTCATTATTTCCGAGATCTCTCAAAAGTTTTTGTTTAGAGTCAACGAACATATCGACTACCAATAATTTTTAAAATAGTGCAGATTTGCAATAAATGGAAATTCAACTCAAGTTAGATGTGTTTTGCTGCAAAAAATCCGTGTCAAATTTGGTGTATTGTTCCATTTATTCCATTACATTTTGATCGCAGTAATGAGGGTGTTTTTAATAT